>JAOQIF010000459.1:0-67782 GCA_026260285.1 Colletotrichum sansevieriae
GGTCCTATCCTCTCACCTATCCGATAATAGTAGTAGCTAAGACGAGGGTGTTAACCCCTAGAACGACGAGGTGCTTAACCCCGTCTCCCCGCGCTAAGGTAGTAATAACTAAGGTAGTAATAACTAAGTTAGTAACTATAGTATTAACCTTAGTACTCTAGTTAAGACTTGTAAGTCCGCTGCTAAGAAGAAGAAGTCCTGCAAGGACTATAAGAAGGGTAAATAGGCAGCTAAGAAGAACTTCTTCGCTACGGATGCTAAGACCTAATATGAGGAGGTTATTAATAATAACGCTAATAATATTTAGAATAATAATACCTAGGCTACCGAGCTAGCCCGTATTATTACTAGTACCCTAGCTAAAACCATAGCTACTACCCCTCATAAGACTCCTAAGAAGGGCCGCCCTAGCCCTATAGCCTAGTGCTAGCAGATTAATAAGGCAAAGACTCGCATTAATAACGCCTTTCTATACTACCCTAATACTATCCTCGTCGAGGAGATTAAGAAAATCCTCGATAGTATTAAGCCTTCTGAGAATATATCTTCTAACCTCTATATTAGACGTATCTAGGATACCCTTAAGTAAGCATATAATATATATATTAATAATAACACCTATAGCAAGCTTCTCCCTAGCTACGCCTAGGTCCTCGCTATATACTTTTATAATACCTATAGTTATACTAATAGAATTATTGCTAGTAACCTTATTACGATAAACCGTATTAACCTCCTTTCTATCGCCCCGCTTATTAATATTAGTAATATTACTACTATAGACCTATTAGCCCGCAAGGATGCTAAAAACGCTAAGGACCTTGCTAATAAGGCTAAGGGTAATATTAATACTATTATTAATAGCATCTAATAGGAAATCCTTCCTCGCCTCGATACCGTGGAGACTAATATAGCTAACATAAATACTATTAATATTAACGCTATTAGCAAGTATCTCGCTAAACTTGAGAATAATAGCGCATCTAAGTAAGCAGTTACTAATAAGATTCGCATAGCTATCGATATAGTTAAGACTAAGGAGATTACAGGCCTCTATGCTAAGATTGCAAACCTCTATGCTATAATCGAGGGTCTCTAGCATACTAGCAATAAGCAACTCGCGCTGAGCGATACTAGTAATAATAGTACTGCTAAGCACTAGTAGATATCTAAGTTCGATATACTCCTCTGCTAGCGTGACGACTAATTAATAATACTATAGTGATTTCTAGCAATTAGAATATAAAGAGGAAAAAAGGGAATATTAAGTATATATATCCTAGATCGATAGTAATAGCAATCGGGATAATTACTTTTTAAAAAGGGGGTATATATTATACGCCTTTTAGTAATATAGTTAGCTATTACATAGTATTCTATATAACTATAGTTAGGCTTAACGCCTATCCTTTAAGTAGAAGCCTTCTAGCAGATAAGCTTAGAAGGCTCAGCTATTATAGAATATATTACTATATACCTATAATTACCTATTATACTATTTGTTATTATTCACGCTTGCATTGCTCTTTTCCTTGCTTCACTCGCAGTCTTAGCGACCCCTACTGTAGCCCCAGGCTAGTAGGAAGACTGTGACACGCAGCTAACAATAGCTAGCGTAGTACATACATAACTATGACTGCGCATTATAGTTCTAACACTAACTAATAGAGAGAGTATTACTTATAATAGTATAGCTATAAAGGTATTAGCTAACCTAATTAAATAAGAGGATAAAGATAGTAATAGCTAGTAGATAAAGTAGTAATAGAGGTAGTATTAGTAGCATAGGTAGTGCGCGAGAGAATAAATTAATAGTTTTATAATTTATATAATTAAAAACCACGTTATTATTAACATAAAGTTAAAGATCGCGAGGCTATCTAGTATAACGGGTATATGAAAGTGCGGCTATAATTAGGAGAGGTAGTTCGTAAGGTCATATAGCCAAAGGCTACATATTATTAGGAGGCGCGGAGTTAGAAGGTCTAAAACACTTAAGTAGGTAAAATCACTATATAGTAGCTAGAGGCTAGGAGTTATCTCTTATATAATAGTATTTATCTCACTAGAAGGTTAACCTTTTAAGTTAAAAAGTTATTTTATATAGTAGCTTTTCTAAACTATAAGAGCCTTAGTAGCCTCTTTAGCTCTAATATAGTATATATTTAACTTTATAATATTTAGATAGTTTACTTATAAGTAGGAATGTATAGGATTCCTATATTACTTTAATTAACTCGTAGAAGATATAAGTTAAAATACCTGTATATTATTTCCTAAATATACTTATAGACTTAGTGGATTTATTATAGTCTTTTTATAAAGGGGCCATAGTATTAATACGAACTTAATAATATCTAAGAAATTGATAGAGTGTTTAATATTAAGATAATTAATAAAATCGACTTATTTATCAATTGCTCTATTATATATAGATAGTATATTATCAGTATATCCCTTGAGAGGGTTCCCTTTAATAACCCTATAAGGGATCTTATAATATACTACTATATTATAGCTAAATAAATAAACTTAGTAATAGAAGCTAAGTAGGTTATCATATACCCTATAGAGTAGCCCTTCTTTAAATAGGCCCTCTATAATACTAAGGTAGACGTAGCTCTTTAAGGGAATACTAGTAAGTATAGCTTATACTAATAATATAGGGAGAGTATTACTAATAATATAGGGAGAGTATTACTAATAATAGTAAGGCTGCTGCGAAGGCGTTAGCTAAGTCTATCGAATAAGAGGACTAGTAGAATAAAGCAGTAATAGAGGTAGTATTAGTAGCATAGGTAGTGCGCGAGAGGATATATCGATAGTTTAGTAGTTTAAGTAATTAAAAACTATATTATTATTAGAGTATTAAGTTAAAGATTTTAAAGCTATTTAGTAGCGTATATATAAGTATAGCTATAATTATAAGAGGTAGTTAGTAAGATTATATAACTAAAGGCTATATATTTTATTTGGAGGCGAGGAGTTAGAAGGTCTATTATACTTAAGTAGGCGAAATCACTATATAATAGCTAGAGGCTACTTCTATAGTATAATGTTTCTTTTATATAGGATTTAGAGAACTTTAATAAACATTACTCTAGTAGTCTTAAGCTAATAGATCCTATTAATTCCTACTCTCACTTTTAACTAAATAATACTTTTACTAATTAAGCTCTTAGGAATAAAATAAGTTTAATAATACTTATAAGGCCTCTAGCTACTATATAATGATTTTACCTACTTAAGTATAATAGACTATCTAACTCCGCGCCTCCTAATAATATATATAGCTTTTAGTTATATAATCTAACTAACTACCTCTCCTAACTATAGCTATACTTATATATACCCTATTAGATAACTTCGCGATTCTTAACTTTATACTTTAATTATGACGTAGTTTTTAATTATTTAAGTATTAATATACTATAAAAGTATCAACTTGTTCTCTCGCGTACTACTTGCGCTACTAATATTACCTCTATTACTACTTTATCTACTAGTTATTACTATCTTTATCCTCTTATTCGATTGGCTTAGCTAACGCCTTTATTGCTATACTATTATTAGTAATACTCTCTCTATAGTAAAGTAGTTAGTATAAGCTATACTTACGAACGTTCCCCTAATAGGCTACCTCTACCTTAGTAATATAGAGGACCTACTTAAAGAAGGGCTACTCGATAGGGTATACTTTAACTTATATAACTTCTCTTATTAAGTTTACTTACTTATTTATAATATAATTATAGCCTCTAGCTACTGCATAGTGATTTTACCTGCTAAAGTATAATAGACCTTCTAACTCCGCGCCTCCTAATAATATATAGCCTTAAGTCACGTGATCCTCTCCTAACTATAGCCGCACTTATTATGAGGTTATAGCCTACAAAAGGCCGGGCCAGGGAAGGAAAGAGTAGCAGTAACATAGGGTTTGGTTATGTTATAGAAGATAGGTTAGCCCTTCTAGCTACTTATGCGCGCAGAGCTCTTTTTAGGGCTCGGCTAACTAATATGGTTAAACCTCGGCGGAGGCCCGGCGCTGAATCGGCGCCGGCTCGGCGCCGTAATCCTAATCCCTTACACTTATATATACCTATAGCCTCATAATCCTTAACTTTATATTAATAATAATATAGTTTCTAATTATTTAAACTATAAAACTATTAACTTATCCTCTCGCGTACTACTCGCGCAATACTTGCGCTACTAATACCGCCTCTATTACTACTTCGTCCGCTATTCCTCTTGTTTAATTAGGTTAGCTAACGCCTTTGCAGTAGCTATGCCGTCGTTAGCAACGCTCTCTCTATTTAGCGTAAGCTATACTTACCGATATTTAAGCCCTAATAAGCCGCCTCTACCTTAGCAATATAGAGGACCTACTTGAAGAAGGGCTACTCTATAGGGTATATAACGGCCTGCTTAGCTTCTACTACTAAGTCTACTTACTTAGCTATAATATTATTACACGTTATAAGGTCCCTTAGAGGGTATTAAGGCGAGCCCTCTTAAGAGATATATTAACAATATACTATCTATATATAATAAAGTAGTTAATAAAGAAGCGGGCTTTATTAATTATATTAATACTAACCTCCCTAGCAACCCCTAATATATATTAAAAAAGCGTCCCTCGCTTGAGCTTAGTAGATTTATATATAGGGTCTAGTGCTAATATAATTAAGGACTTATTATAGGTTATAGGGATAAGGATAAGAAAGAGGGAGAGGTAGAAGGCCCTACTTACAATAGAGCTTCTTATGCTTCTAGCTATAGGAACCTCTTAGGAAAGATCTCTTTAGCTAAGGAATTATCTCTTATATAGTAGTATTTATAATACCTTACTGGAAAGTTAACTTTTTAAGTTAAGGAGTTATCTTATAAAGTACCCTTTTTAGGCTTTAAGAGCCTTGGTAGCCTATTTAGCTCTAATATAGTATATATCTAACTTTATATAAGGGTTTGCTTATAAGTAGGAATATATAGGGTTCTTATATTATTTTCCTTAATTTATAGATAGTATAAATTAAAATACCTATATAGTATTTCCCGAAATATGCTTACGAACTAGGTAAATTCATTATTATCCTTTTATAAAGGGGCTGCAGCGTAACTCCGAACCTGAGAGATAACTCCTTAACTAAAGAGGGATTTCCTAAAGGGGTCTTATAGCTAGAAGTATAAGACGCTCTACTATAAGTAGGGCCTTATACCTCTCCCTCTTCCTCTTTCTTATTTATAAAGTCCTAAGTATACCTATAACCTATAATAGATCCCTAAAGATATTAAAGCTAGACCCTATATATAAAACCGCTAAGCGTATATAAGGTATACCCTTTAATATAAAGAATATAAAAGAGATTGCTATATATATTATAGGTCTATAAAGAACTCCTTAATCAGTAGGAAAGATATTATATAAACTACTTCTCCTAGCCCTCTATTTAAGTATATACTGATAAAGTCTTATTATTATATAGGATACTTCTTCCTATATATATATACTAATAGGATCTACTATAATACTGATTAAGATCTTAAGCTATATATCTAAATAAAGTTTTACCTAGAGACTTATAGAAAGCCTCTTATTATAATTTATACTTTATACTTTATAAGTATATTATAAGCCTTCTTATAATTCTATATCTATTTAGCTAATAGGCGGAGGCCTTTTAAAGTCTCCTCCTTACTAATAAACTATAAAGGCCTCTCCCTAATTAAGCTATATTTCTTATTAAATACTGCATCTATGTATAAATACTAGTTACTTATAGATTTATTTATACTTCTATTATAGGTATTAGGTCTAAGTAAAGCTATAAAGGCGCTTCTACTTTATCTCTAAGAGGGTCTTATATAAAAGCTACAATATCAGTATATATTATATATTGTTCCTCTAGAGACTTAGTCTCTCTAATTTATTAGGTTCGTAGTTATACTATAGCTCCTTTATAAAAAGACCATAATAAATTTACCTAGTTTATAGACATAATTTAGAAATTTTTATATAGGTATTTTACTTTATACTCTCCACTAGTTAAGGAAAATCATATAGGAACCCTATGTACTCCTACTTAGAAGTAAACCCTTAAAAACCTAAAGTTCGATCTACGCTAAACTAAGGCTAATTATACTAGAGCTAAATAGGCTACTAAGGCTCTTAATACCCTTGCTAAACCTTCTAATAATGTAAAAGCTAGTATGTAAAATAACTTCTTGACTTAAAACGTTAACCTTTTAATAAGGTATTATAAACGCTACGATATAAGAGATAGCTTCTTAACTAATGATATCTTTTCTAAGAGGTTCTTATAGCTAGAAGTATCAGAAGCTCTACTATAAGTAAGGCCTTATACTTGTCTCTCTTCTTTACATAACGTATAATAAATCCTTCAAGATATTAATATTAAACCTTATATATGAAAGTAATAAGCTTATATAAGATATACCTTTTAATACTAATAATATATAAGAGATTACTAGAGAGTTTAATATTAATATAATTAATAAAGTCTACTTCTTTATTAACTACCTTATGATATATAGAGAGTATATTATTAGTATAGCCCTTAAGCGGGCTCTTCTTAATACCCCTATAAGGGACCCTATAACGCGCTACCTTATTATAGCTAAATAACAAGACATAGTAGTAGAAGCTAAGTAGGTTATTATATACCCTATAGAGTAGCCCTTCTTTAAGTAGGTCCTCTATACTACTAAAGTCTAAGGTAGAGGCAGCCTAGGCTAATTAGGGCTTAAATGCTAGTAAGTATAGCTTATACTAATTAGAGAGAGCGTTACTAATAATAGTATAGCTAGTAAATAAAGTAGTAATAGAGGTAGTACTACCAGCGCGGGTATTGCGCGAGAGGATAAGTTAATAATATAGTTGTCTCTAGTGATTAAATAATTAAAACCTATGTTATTAAAGTATAAAGTTAAGGATCGTGAGGCTATAGGTATATATAAGTGAGCCTATGGTTAGGAGAGGTAGTTAGTAACTTAGAAGGTTATTAGGTTATAATTATATAACCGAAGGCTATATATATTATTAGGAGGCACGGAGTTAGAAGGCCTATTACACTTAAGTAGGTAAAGTCACTATGCAGTAGCTAGAGGCCATTATCAAATTATAATATATTATGGAAACTATATATATTTATACTTATATTCTATAGCTAAGTGCTATTACTATACTTAACTATCCTTAGAATAATCTCTATGTATTTAGTCTCTCTAGACTCCTCTATTTATATTATATATATTATAAGATTAATCCAAGCTACTTAAAAGTTATCTAAGTCTATAAAATTATTATAAACCTACTTTAATTCTTTCTATATCTCTTTATAAACTCCTTCTCAAGTATAGCTGTCTTATTACTACTATTTAATAATATCAATAATCTTTCTCCTTAAGATTATAGTTAGAGTAACTTTATTATATAATATTAGAATACTTATAACTATAATAATTATAGCTTTATTAGTCCTTTTTAGACTCCTTCTTCTTATCCCCCTTGTATGACTCATTTACTACTTAAGTTATAAATATAGGTTTTATCTTATTAGTTATATAGGCTTTATCCTATAGATTTACCATAAGTACCTTAATTAATCTAATAGCGCCGTTATTGTAATTTAATTATTGGTATATAGCTTAATTATAATACTAATCCTTTACTCCTTAAATGAATACTTAAATCATATCCATAATAATAATAACACTACCTGCTTTCTAATATCTATATTATAATTTACTAAACCTTAATACATATACTATAGGTTCGCTCTTTATAAGCTTTAAGATATATTGAGTTCAGAATTAGCTTTATAGTATAATACTAATACTAGTACATATCTATACTAAGGTCTCCTATATCTTAAAGCTACTTTAAATATATATTATAAGTAATAGAAATCCTTCTATAAGGTTATTATATATCTCTATTACTATATAGAGATTCTCTATATAAATTAAATTATCTCTAGGAGTAACTCTATATACCATAAGTACTATCCATATTAATATAAACTATATAATCTAATCTATAGATCTCTTTAAGTAATAATCCTTTAGGAACGTTATAAAAAAGTCCTAAAAGTTGTTTATATTTAGCTTAAGTATAGTAGTAAGTACTCCTATTACTAATAGAGTATTTATTATTATAGTATTTCATTAGCCTAGCTTCTCTTATACTCTAAAGTATAAATAAACTAAGCTTATTAGAGTACCTATTAGTAGTAATACTATTAGAAATAAAATATCTTTATTATCATTACTAACTATAAGTAGTAATAAGCTTATTTTATATACTTTTTATAACTATACTTAGAGAATTTTATACTCTTTAAGGTTCTTCTATTAAGCCAACTATAGCTTTATAATCTTATACTAAAGATCTATAGAAGTTTTGCCTTAAGGCCCTAGTACCTCTACATTATATAATATACTTATTATAACTAAAAGCAATTCTATAGGCTTCTTAGAAATATATTAAAGTCTATATAGTATATATAGTATATTAAATAATTGTATATTAATACTTTTGTAATTCTTATAATTAGTATAATAGGTAATTTAGATTTATAAAGTTATATTAGTCATATTATTCTATTATAATAAGAATCCTATATATAATTAATGTGAGGGGCTAGCCCGGGGTTTGTTTAACTTAGGGGTGCCTTAATTATAGTAATCTAAGCTAAGGAAGGGAAGTTTTCTAGGAGGTTTCCCGTGCGATAGATAAGTAGATATAGGGCGAATATTAAGCGAGAGCGGGTATTAAGGGCAGAATTCTTAGGGTCTATAGCACTACCTAGATGCTAGTAGTAGCATAGCTTATAATATATACCCCACCCCACCCCCCCTCCTCCTAGCCCTTACGTGAGTTATAGGTTTAAGCATAGGCTAAGGGCTAATCTAGAGCGATATTAATCCAGGCTACTAGTTGCTCTATACCCTATAAGCAAATAATTATAATAATATAATTTTTCATACCCCTAGTTTACTTCTTCTTTTTTCTTTTTCCTCCTCCTATTAACTTATATTAGTATAAGTTAATTAATTAATTATAACGTTATTTTAGCTAATAACCCGTCGTTTTAATAGCGTTTTTAGCATACTCTTAGTCTATATTAGTATAAGTTTATTATATCTAAACCCCTATTAATTGCTAACTCATATAAATCTAATTAATCTAATTTCCCTTGCTTCTATAATAGCACCCCCTATAAATTACTACTCGCTCTTTCCCTATAGTTTTACTATAATTAACCCTATATAGCCCCTCTCTAACTCCGATAAGGAGATAGAGTCTCCTCCTCCTATTAAGGGCCTGCCTTCTAACTACTCTACCTCTACTAGCCTCTCTAACTACGAGGAGACCGCTCCTAATAACTTCGATCTCATAGATAATCCCCTCTATACCCTAGCTAGCTAGGAGCTATATAAATACCTTAACCGCCCCTTTCTTATATATCCTATTACCTAGGAGCCCCTTATAATATATTATCTTCTACTTATTTAGTATTCTTCTAATATTCTACTAGGGTCCCTACTTATATTAGCTCGTCTTTACTAATATCTCCTAGGATAAGACTAAGGGACCTCTTCGCGAGGTCCCTTGCCTAAAGTATATATCTACTATAGCTAAGGCTAAGAAGCCTAGTAATATTATAGCTTATTATAATATTATTAAATAAGGTATACTATCCTATCGCCCTTTAATTATTATAAGACTAACTATATTATAAGCAATATTATCTATTATATCTATTATTCTAACGAGGCTATTAAATCTACCTATATTAATATAAGTATTACTTCCCTACTATTCCTTCTCTATAAAGCTAATATTCTACTAGAGCAACCCTAGCGTAGTTTACTACTAGGAGGAGTTCGCTTCTCTTAACTAGGACTGCCTTACTTATTATAGCCTTAATAAGAGGACCTCGGTAAGACTCTGCTATTCCTATATTTTAGGGTTATTATTAATAATTATAGCTCCCTATATAGATCGAGGCTTATATAGAGCTCCTTTATACTACTTCTATCTAGAACTACGAGGTCTATACCTATATTATTATAAAGTATACTATTAAAGCTACTATTAAGTCGGATACTTCCCCTATACCCTCTACTAGTTCCCTAGCTGCTCCTATCCTTAATACCTCTATTATTACTACTACCTTACTTTCCCTCTTAGTTAAGCCTAATAAAATATAGCTATACTATTTTACTTAGGCTTACTTAGATATAGCTAAGGTCTTTTGCGAGGTTTATCTTATTCTTACCTTTCTCCTATTCTTAATAGTCTAACCCCTTTTCTTAGCTTACTAATATTATTACTACTACTTATAAAGAGTAGGAGGAGTAAGGGGTTATCTTCCTAGATCTATAGTTTCTGCTCGCCTATTATCTACCTACTTTCTACTTATTTAGAGCTTACCTAGGTCCTATTCTACCTCTCTATAGCTTTATATTATAATAGAGTCTCCTATTTCTATCTACTCCTCTAATTATAAATTGCCTAGCTACTATCCCTCTATCTTACCCCTGCTTATTAACTACTATCTAGCTTATAGTATAATATACTAGGGGTTGCTATTATTCTAATCTATTAAGCTATACCTTTCTTTATACTTATCTACTGCCTAGCTATCTTAGAATAATTATAGAGGCTCCTAGGTAAGCTAACTATACCCTATCTATTTAACTAATAACTCGTAACGCCTACCCCTACCTATATGCTTCTAGTATATAGCTAGAATAGATTTAACTTCCTATTTATCCTCTCTATCTTTAGAAATCGGAGGTAGTTAGGAATTATTAACTTCTTAGCCTAGGAGGGGGTTATTCGTAGCATAGTATAGCAGGCTAATATGAAATTAGTTATAAACCTTGCTTAGAACGTTTAACTTAACTATAATTAGTAAGATCACCCTAGTTATATTATACTTTAGGTATAGCTAATCTAACTTCTTATAGGGTCTCTCTATATAGAAGTTAGCTAGTAATAGCTAGACCTTATTACCTATTTTATAGTATTCTACTAGTATCCTTTTACTATTTGCTAATTATTCTATAGTTTATTAAGCTATAGTAATAGCTACTTAGGCTAACTCTATAGTCGACTTTAGTTTATTAATAAACTTATTAGCAGCTAACTTGCATAGAGTCAATAGCTCTAGCGCAGGCTATACTACTAATACTAGGTTAATATAGTATCTATAGGTAAAGAAGAATAGGCTTACTCCTATTATAGCTATATTATAGCTATTAATCGCTAGTTAAACGGAGGGTAAGTAAACCTCCTAGTTATCCTAGGCGAAGTTAACTATTATCTATAGGACTACTTAGATCTCTTAATTAAAACGTTCTATTACTCTATCTATCTATAGGTAAAAGGTAATACTTAAACGTTATTCGATCTTTATAAGCGCGTAGAACTATTACTAGAACTAACTTATCTAGTTACTACCCCTATTACTAGTAATTAACTTTAGTATACTATAGAATTAGTAGTAGTAGTTTATAAAGCGTTCTATGCACGTTTCTATATCTATTAAAGGTATCCCTTCTAGGGTTATTATCTTAGAGAGCTTATTAACTATTACCTAGAGGTATCTTAACCCTGTTTTCACTATGCATAGGAGGTCTATAATAAAATCCATATCGAGATCGCAATATAGCTATTCTACTACTAGCAAGGGTTAAAGAAGCCTGCGTTTCGCTTATTACTAAATCGTTCTATACCTATAGCTATTATAATTTCTTATAAACTAGCGGACTATAGAGGACTGCCCTAGCTAGAAGTATTACTAGGCTAGGATAGCTAGGGTATTATTCTAACTAGGGTAGCTTATTATTACTAAGTTATAATACTTATAAATTAACTACATTCGAAGTACGTTCCGAGGGTAGTTTTTATTTATTAATCCTAGTATCTAGATCTAGTCTCTAAATATTAATTAGCTAAGGGTATTAACGCTATACTTAGCAATCTATAGTTTTAAGCCTAGCTAGGGAGGGAAGCTTCGGTTACCCCTTTTTACTATAGAATAAGCCCCTTAGTATTAGTTATCTTCTGCTTACGCTTCGTTCTATATATATTAAAGGGCTAGATCCTTTAATACTATTATAATAAGGGCTTTAATTATTGCTATCCTCCTTACCTTACCTAGGGCGGAGTTAGGAATTATCTATATTAACCTCCCTTTCTCTTATTTATCCTCCTATTCTTTTAAGGTATCCTATTTATAGCATAAGAGCATATTAGGTATAGCTACTAGGTAACTAGGTTTATATTCTAAGTAGAAATTATACCTTAATAACTACTCTACTTAGTAACTTTAGCGCTCTATTAAATATTATTTTTGCATAAAGTATTTAAAGCCCTTATAGTTAGTAAGGACCTTAAACCTAGGGTAGCTTCTTAGCTTAGCATCCTATATATTCAAATAAGCGATTACTATTAATAGCTCCTTATTATAGATTAGGTAGTTATATTAGGCAGGGGTTAGCCTCTATAGGTAGAAAGCAATAGGATAGCGCTATCCTTATATATCTTCTTAAGTTAGCACCCCCCTAAAGTAAACCCTGAGCAATCTATCTTAATAGTAGTTAGGGCTTATAGGTCGAAATAGTATAATACTAATATAGTTTAAAAGTAGTATTTAAGCACCTAGAATATATCTTCTTATTCCTTACCCTAGATAAATAGCGCTCCCTTCTTTATTAGGAGGGTAAGGGGCTTTATAACCCCCGAGTACTCTAATATAAATATTTAGTAGTAATTAGTAAACCTTAAGAAACTTTATAATCTTTTTATTAAAGTAGGCGCTTCCTATTTAATAATTACTTATACTTTCTCTATATTATAAGTAATACCCTTGCCTACCTTTATGATAAATCCTATATACTTTACTATTATTATAAAGAACTTATATTTTACTAGGTTAAGGTTAAGACTAGCCTCTTAGAAAGCCTAGAGAACCTTATATACCTTCTACTTATAGTCCGCTCAGGAGCTGCTACTATAGACTAATATATTATTAATATATATTATTATAAAGTTATTAAGGAACTCCTAGAGCATGCTATTAATATATTATTAGAATATTATAGGGGCTTAGCTTAATCCGAATAGATAGACTAGCTACTTAAAGAGCCTATATTATATGCAAAAGGCAGTCTTTTCCTAGTACCCTTTTACTATATAAATCTTATAGAAGGCTATTATTATATCTAGTTTAGTATATTACTTCGCTAAACTAACCCTCTAGAGGGTCTCTTAGATTAGGGGTAGTAAGTAGTAATCTTACTTTATAATTATATTTAATGCTTAATAGTTATAATAAAACTATAATCCTCTGCTAGGCTTCCTAACAAAAAGTATAGGTATACTAGTAAGAGACTTACTTATTTAAATAAAGCCCTTATTAAGCAGGTCTATAAGTATCTTTTTTTAATATTAATAACTCTTCTCTTAATATATTATAGAGGGGTCCCTAGGGCAAGGGCGCCTCTTAGCTAGAGGTATTACGCTTGGGGTGGATTTTATAATCTATATTAGGATAACTTAGGGGTAGGGGATATAACTTAGCTAGCTTAAAAAGCTCTATAAATTCGTTATAAATATATTATAATAGCTTCTCTAAATAGTCTTCTAGTTTCTTTACCTCGAGCGCTTTTTTAATATCCCTTAGGCTTATTACCTATATTCCCGCTTCTAACCTAGATAGCTAACTCTTATAAACCCTCTAGTAGATTGCTATAAATAAAGTAGTATTAAGTTAGTAAGCTTTCTAGATCTCCCTTACTCTCTAGGGTTCTTCCTATCCTTAAAGGGTAATAATAACCCCTACCTTCCTATAATATACCTACTTCTTTACTATATTATAAATAATATAGTTTTATTCTATCTATAGCTTCCCTAAGAAGAGGTTAGTATCTAGTCTTTTTATTATATAAGTAAAGAGTTACTATATATAGCCTCTAATCTCGAGGTATAATATAGCTACGCCTTTTGCTATAGCTTAAGCCGAGTTATTAGCAAAGCCTTATAATTACTATGCTTAGTAGTTAATATATAGTAAATAGAGGTAGCAGGTATACTAGTAGTCTACTATTATATAGATATTATATCTATAGTTTATTAAAGTATTAGTAGGAGTACCTTTATTAACTCTAACTACTAATATTATAAAAAGCTTGCTTATACTACGTTCTAACTAGAACTATTCCTAACTAGCCCGCTCTTATTCTATTATCCCTAATACCTAATTTTATACTAAGGTTATTTATTTCTTAAGTTAGAAAGGTCCTCTTTGCTTTTAACTTCTCCTAAGTCTAAATATATTATTTCCTTAATAGCTTTTACTACTCTAGGACTATCTTTTAACTTCTTAGCCTTCTAATAGTCCCTTTATAAGTAACCGATCTAGTAATACTTAAAATAGTAGTATATTCCTTTATTAGGACCTTTATTTATACCCTCGCACGAGGTATATACTAACCCTATTATTCTAATATCCCTATCTATATCTACTCTAGCAGGTAATACTTTTAATCTAAAAGTTATAAGCTAGTATGAAATATTAGGAATGCGATATAATCCCTCTAGCTTCTATGCGATATCTTATATAAAGCTAATATATTTAGTATACTTATAAGGAGTTAGATAGTTAACTAGATAGTTAAGGAGCTTATAAGATAATACCCTATATAGGTAGTTAATCTAGATACTATCTAGCTATATTATACCTACTTCTATAATAGTATATTTAAAGCGGGGTAGGAATAAGGCGAAGGCTTTATTATACTTTATTTAAAGCTCTAAGAGTCTTTTAAGAGCCTTGCTTATAATATTAGGGTTATTATAGGTATAGTCTAGGTATACTAAGAAGGTATCTAGCTTAAATAAGCTATTACTACCCCCTAAGCTATAGAAAGCTATAACTACTAGCTATACTTTAGGTTCTAGGTAGGAGTTAATAAGATACTAAGCCTCCTAATTACTTAGATAGAAGTCCCGGTCTATTCTAACTTTATTATATATCTATTATGCCTATATAGTATACTTATTGCAGTTTCTTCTGAACTTAGGGGGGTTAAGAAGGGGTTTTAATTGCTAAGCGCTACCTGCTTCCTAGGTAGTCTCTAGCTATAAGGTTAGTATTAGTAATACTAGGGAGTAGCTACCTGCTATATCTCGCTAGAGCTCTACGGTTAGCTCGTTATTAGGCTGCTATATAGTTATTAGGCTATTAAGTCGGTTACTAAGCTTATTAATTACTATATAAATTGCTTCGAACGCTTCCTTACCTATTAGTAGTACTTCTAGACCAGCTGCTGCAGGCGCAGCAGGTTCCGTTTTCTGCCCGCTATCCATCGCGCTATATAACCAGCGAGGCGGGCGTAGAGAGAGAGCTTCACCCGCCAGAGTGGACGCGGACGGGGACACCAGGATGACGGGGTCGGTGCGCGCCTCCTCTGAGGCACCCCTAAGTTGAACAAACCCCGGGTAAGCTAAGGAAGGGAAGTTTTCTAGGAAGTTCCCCGTGCGATGGATAAGCGGATATAGGGCGAACGTTAAGCGAGAGCGGTCGTCAAGGGCAGAATTCTTAGGGTCTGCAGCACCGCCCAGACGCCAGCAGTGGCGTAGCCCGTAACAATTAAAGGGTTAGAAACTAACGTTAAATAAGTATATTAATTATAGTTATATAAATAAAGCTATCCTTATACCTAATTATCATACGCCCCGCGCTCCTATTATATACTCTTATATACTATTAAGCCCTTATGCTATATACTACGCCTCTAGCCTATATATAGTCTAATGTTACGCTGCTCGTAGCCTGCCTACTGCAATATAGCGCTGCTTGAGGTCGTAATAGAATTTATAACATATGCCGCTAGAGCTAGGACGATATAATTTCTTATGTCTAATGTTTCCTTTTTTTCTTCCCAAAAAGAAAAAGACAACCAGCTGGTTAGTCCTACACATAAGGCATAGTGAGGCGCTATTAAATCAACCCGCTAGGCGCGCGTAGTAGGGCGTAATAGGCGCGTAAAAGTAGCTAAATCGGGCAGTATCTATATTAGCTAGCTTTAGGTATAAAATCCGCCTATATCTATATATAGATTTCTAATATAGTTATATATTAATCTTTAATTACTTTTATACCTTATATTATATACTTGATAATTAATAGTTTAATTTATATATATAATACTGATTAAAGCTATCTAAATAAATCTATAGTATGAAACTTCTTTATATATTATTAATATATAAACCTATAATAAGCCTATATTTACTAATACCTCTAGAGCCTCCAGAGCCTCTAGCTTCTTATTAAGACTCTATAGTCTAAGCGATTAGCCCCCTTAGTAAGATTAAACCTTGTATTAGCTCCAGTTAATAGAATTATAAGAGTATATCAACTTAGATAATACTAAGAAAGAGGACCTTAAGGCTATTCTAGAGACCCCTCTAGTAAAGCTAAAGTTCTAGAATTACTTCTAGAAAGCGAATTTCTTAGTAATAAATACCTATTCTAATAGTATAGGAGTAACGTGGTTAATAAGCGAGCTACCTACCCGACCGCGTTTAGCTTACATTCTACCTCTTAACTTATAGAATACTATAACGTATAATAATATTATAAAAGAATAATACTTAATTAAATCTAGCCCTTTAAGTTATCTAGAAAATCCCTAATCTTGGTATCTAAGCTATTATAAAAATGTACTCTATCCCTTGCTTAACCCTTAGTATATGAATTAGGGGAATCTTATTATAACGCAATATAATACCTAATTTATAAAGTTTAACTATACTTAAAGAAGAGAAGCTAGTTAAATATATTCTTAATCTAGACTCCTAATTATTTCCTCCTTATATTAGTAGTATAGAAGATATAGCTAATTACCTACCCGCTAATTATAACGCGCTACTAGTTAGGAAGCGCTAGGCTTTAAACTTTATTAAGCAATAACTATAGCTCTAAATATACTTTTTTATAAGTATAACTATAAGAGGGCTTAATATAAAATCTAGAAATAATAAATATATAGTTTCGCTTTATTATAATATAATTATAAAATATAGTATTGTAGAGTTGGATATTTATAACTTTAATAAGACTAGTTTTATAATAGGCTAGATTATAATTAGAATAGTTATTATAAGTATAGAAAAGCGCTTAAATATGAAAATAATATAGGATAGTAATTATAAATAGGTTCTAGTTATTTAGGCTATTAGCCTATTAGATTATAATATCCTAGTATATATTATTATTATAAGCTAATATTACCTCTCTTCCTAGTATACTAAATCTAGTCTCTTATATAACTAGGTCATTATAATATCTAAGAATAGATAGATAATAAATAAATGACGACTAGGTTAGCTCTAGTACTTCAACTAGTATATAAAACTATATATATAAGTAGTAGTTATTACCTCCTTATTATTAATGAGTATAAAAGTTACTATACTACTAACTTTAAGATATATTATAAGGAAAATAATATTATTATACTTTATATACTAGCTTATTCGTTTTATTAACTTTAGCCTTTAGATATCAGGTATTTTAAGCTATTAAAGAAGGCCTATAGCTAGGAAATTAAGGAAAGGATTAATAGGGTAATACCTGTATTATAAAGGAGGACTTCTTCCCTATGTTTTATAGAGTATTTATATAAGTAATTATAGAAAGGAATATCTAGGGAGGATTTAGGGGGGCTAGGCGTATGCTTTTAAGTATAGAAAGTATACTATCTAAGCTTAATATAAAGTTATATACTCTAATACTTCTAGGATCCCTATTAATAATACCCCTAGCCTAAACTTCCTAGATATTAAATAACCTCACTAAAGTAGCTTCTTAGTCTAAATTTATTAAAAGAAAGATCTTTTACTATTAGAATAGCTCCCTAACTTCAATTATTAAAGCTATAGAGTATCTATTAAAAGGAGTATAGGGACGTATATACTAAATTACCTTACTAAGGTCTAAGAATAGAATCCTTTAGGAGGAGAATAACTTACTTAGCTAATACTAGAGAGCTAAAAAAGCTTAGCTTAAATAAAGAGGGAGTCTTATTATAGCTAAGATATAGGATATTTAATTATAGAGTGAGGTAATAACTTAGATTAAGGAGTAAATATATTAGAATAGTAATTATTAACTAAGAATTAAGATATACTAATAGTAGTATAGTACCTATAGGCATACTAGTTATAATATATAAATATATTAGTTTATTAAAGAAACGTCTAATAAAGAGGTTTCTAAGTAGTTTTAATTAAGATACTTTTCTTAGTGCTACCTATTACTTATATATATAATATAGCTATAGTCAGGTAGCTAGCTCGCTTGTCCGGCTAGCGCGCCTATTAATTACGTTATTATTAACTCCTATACTAGTTACTATTTAAGGGGATTTAGGATAAATATCCCTTATTAGGTCTAAGCTAGCTAGGTTATTTAATAACTTAATAAAATAAAACTAATATATATATATTATATATGTATTAATTTAAGGATTACATTTAAGAGATAATTTATCCTAAGTATTATTAAACCTACTCTATCCTACAGAACTTAATTACTAAGGGTATTATTTAGTTAAGAGTAAGAATAGGGATTAATAAGATCTATCAGCTTAAAGCTACTAGAGAGAAATATACTAAAGGTCTCTAAGTTCCCTATAAAGAGAAAATTATAATATAAAAAGTAATATCTAAATAGATTATAAAGTATAAAATAGCTATATTAGAGTTAAGAGCTATGAAAATAGTAGAGAGTAGTAATAGGTTAAGATAATTTAATAGTTTTATTTATACTACTCATTAAATACTCTTTATATTATAAGTAATAATATATACGTCAACGTATAAAAAGGTTACTAATAATAAAATCCTAAAGTGATCTAATCTTATTAAGAGTGTATATAGAGAGACCTCTTATATAGTTGATCTAGTAGGCTCTAAGTTATATATTATAAAAGGAGGAGTATATAGACTAATAATAATAAATATCCCTATCTATATATTAAAACCTCCTTAACTATAAAGCGATTTAAAAAAAAAGAGATAAACTAATAAAGAATGTAATAACTAATAAAATAAATAGAAAAAGGGATTTAATAAGTATAGGGCGTGCTCTATATCTTATTAGTCTTTATCAAAGTATTAGTATATCTTTATTAATAAGATACTCAACTATTAGACTCTAAATAAGGCTATTACTAGCTTAGTACAAGAGAGATATAAAGGGGAATTAGTAGACAAGATTAATTATTTGAAGATCTCTATAAAGGATTAATAACTCTTAATAAGGTACTAAGGAAGGACTAGACCTAAGTGAGTAGTATTCCTAATAGCTTATATCTATATATTATTGGAATTAGTATTATTAGACTTAGGATTAATAGTTTATATTCTAAGTAATCTAAATTAATTTAAAACCCTCTATAGTATATATAATAAAGACTTTATCCTTATAGAATCTAAGCTAATACCTATTAAAGGATATAGATCTATAGTTATAGTTATAGTTAAACTAGGAGGGTATTAAGCTACTCTTTACTTTAATAATACTATATACTATAGTATAATAATAAGTAATCTTATATCTTTTAAATACTTAAAGAAGAAGGGGATATACTAAGATAATAGATTAGATTAGTAATACTTCTAATAATATAATAGGACTTATATAGCGAAGATCCTAGATATCTATAATTAATATATTCTGAAGTATATACTAAAGAAAGCCTAAGTAGTATTTTATAATAATATTATATTAACTCCTTTATAATATAATATATTCATTATATTAATAGGAAAAAAGCTTTAAAAAGGGAGGTATAGCGATTGGGACCTATAACTTAGCTATACTAGAGAGGCTACTATATACTAATTAGAGGTAGCGATATATAGAGCGATGGTAAAAGATAAGATACCAATTATAGTAATAAACTATGATACTTATAGCCTACGGAAGATAATATATTAAGTCTATTAAATACCAAGAGAGGGTATTACTATTTTAATCCTAAGGAGATAAATAGCTCTAGATGTTACTTATTTAAATAAGATTATAGAGCCTTTATAATCCTATTACTATTTATTAAGAGACTATTAGGTTATACCTAGAATTACTACCTCAAGGATTAATTAATAAGAACTTTAATAAGGGTATTTACCTAGTTTATTAACTCTCTTAAGAGGGAACTTAGTATAATAATTCAAATATTTAAGTATAATAATAAGATCCTAAAATACCAAGAACTTAAAGAACTTACTTAAATACTTAGTATTTAAATTAAGCTATTTATACTAAATACCTAGTCTTAAAATAATAGAGAAGAGAGGATTACTATAATTAAAAAAGTAAAGGCTAGATATCTTTATGTTACGGCGCTAGGTTAAACCTACCTGAATTTAGGATCACGTGACCGCTGAGTCATGTGATCTCTAGGCAAGCCTTTAGCCTCCTAGGGCTATGTTAGCCTATAGATAGACTTTTCCCTTCTTTAATATAGAATCTACTTAATATAGTATAATTAAAGTATATTAACCTTTATCTATTTGCTATTTATAAGAATATTTTATATTTATCTATTCATTCTCTAGAGATAGAATTTCACGAGCCAGGATAATATCGCAGGGAAAAGGGCTTATCAGGCTGTCCTGGGGAAGTCCGTAGAAGTCTGGGGATACGGGGGGGCACCGGGTAGCCCCCTAGATAAGTCCTCTAGCCATCATGCACCCTCATATAGTAGGTTAGAGGGCTAGAGAAGAAAGCTTAACCTTAGTTATACCTATACTGACTCTCTCACTCTCCACTGCACCTTTTTTGATATATTCTTCTCTCATACTTATACTAATAGGGGTGTAGAATATTAGAGCAGTGCGATATATAACAATATAATGCCTACCCATAAGCCTACTAGGGAGGCAAATATAATATCGCCTTTAGGATCCCCTGCTAGATAGGAGCTACTAAATAGCTAAACTTAGGATAGGATACCTACTAAGTAGAATAGTAATAAGGGTATTAGTAAAGAACTAGGTAGTTAATTCATAGAGGCTAGATTAGATTAGCTTATTAATGAGGAAGAAAAGAAGGGTTAACTAAAGCATAAATAAGAATATCTTAAGGCCTTAAGGGCTAGCGAATTATTAACCTTAGTAAGTAACCCTACTACTTACTAGGTAGTTATTAATAGCAACCCTGAGGTAAAAAAACACTAGTTAGAACTTTAAGGGAAGCACCTTCTAATACCTAAGTATAAAAGTGGCACCTAGACTAACTTTAATTAATTTATATTTAATCTTAATGCGTAATCTAAAATAAATAAGATTATATTAGACCTTAAGAAGGTGCTATTTACTATCAGGTATCTAGAGGGATTTATAGTAAAGTAATAGACCTTATACCTTTCTGTTAACTATAATAATAAGGCAAAGGATATTACTTAGGTAATAATAAAGGACTAGTTAACTAATAGCATAGCTATAATAAGGTCTAGGACCCTTAGTATATAAACCTAGCTTAGATAGGCCTACTAATAACTAGAATAATCATACTAGAGCTTTATTAATTACTATAAAGGGATTAAAGTAGAGAGCCCTTACTAATAACTAGAGGAGATCTAGGTAGTTAATATAGTAGCTAGGCTAGACCCTAAGCTCTAATACTATATTATAGCAAATAGATTACTAAAATCATAGCTAGACCTTAATGCAAGGGCTAGGAATACTAAACTTATAGTTAATATATAAGTATATAAGGTGCTAGTAAGGGACTAGGGGACTAATAATAAGGAATAATAACTAGAGGGCTAAATCGCTAATCTATAGGGATAAACTAAGGCTATAAGGGGGGATTATAGTAATACTAATAACTACTAGGAGGATACTAAGGACTTACTATAGGATACTAGGAAGGAAATTATCTATTATAGTTATAAAAGAAAAGGCTATAATATACTAAGGTGCCTATACTATAAGAAATATAGCTACCCTTATTAAAAAGGCCATCCCTGCCCTAGTAAATAACTAGAGGTGGACTAGGTAGTCACATAGGTAATTTAATAGGATAGTAACTAGTTGCGTTATATTAAAGTAATAATATAGGTCTGAGTTATGAGTAGTTAGAAGACTAATACTATACTTATTAATTATAGAGCTACTAAGAATATTATAGATTAGAGGATTATAACTAATACCTAACTAGAGGCTAATAAGTTAGAACCTATTAAAGGAATATAGGCATCTAAGGGACCTAACTATAGCATATAGAAGTTAGCAACCTAAGTAACTAATAGCATAGGTATCTAGCAGATAGCCTTATATAACTTTAGGATTAGTAATAGTAATAGCTATAATACTATTCTAGGGATCCCTTGGTATATAGCAGAGTACCCTAACCTCAATTAGAGGGAGTTAGGCTAGACCTTTCCTTTATATAAGAAGAGCATTTGCTCTATTATAACTATAAAGGAGCTTAGGCGCGTTAAAAATAAAGTAAGAGCAATACTTATAGGAGTATTATAAGTTAACTAGATATTAACTACTAATTACTTAGAAGATACCTAGGAGCCTGAGGATACTAGTGAGATAGTTAACTAGATATTAACTACTAATTACCTAGAGGATACCTAGGATCCTGAGGATACTAGGGAGACTAAAATAAATATCCTACTAGAATACTAGGACTTTAAGAAGGTATTTAATATTAACCTAGTAGGGATTATACTAGAGTTTAGGACTACTAGGAGCTACCCTATTAACCTAGAGCCTAGGACTAAGTCCCTATTTGGACCTATATACCTACTAGCTAAGAGGGAGTTAGAGGAGTTAAGGGATTATATCTATAAAGCCCTATAGAAGGGATAGACTTGCTTATTAATAAGTTTAGTAGGGGCGCTAATCCTATTTATCCTAAAGAAGGGAAGCAAGTTAAGGTTATATATAAAATACTAAGGAATTTACTAGGTAACTACTATAAGCTATACCCCTCTCCCCCTAATTAATAAAATCCTTAATTAGCTCTCCTAATTAAAGTACTTTACTAAACTCAACTTTAAGGATGCTTATTAATAAGTAAGGATCTAGGAGGGAGATAAGTAGAAAATAGTATTCTATATATAATATAGCTACTATAAATACTATATTATGCTATTTAGGCTTATTAATATACCTGCTACCTTCTAGACTTTAATTAATAAGTCACTTATAGGCCTAGTTAACGTTATCTATATTATATATTTAGATAATATCTTAATATTTACTAATAATATAGATTCCTATATAGAGGTAGTGAGATAAGTACTTACCTAGTTAGAAGCTAATAGCCTCTATATAAACCCTAATAAGTATGAATTCCATAAGGAATGGATTAACTTTCTTAGGTTTATAGTCTTAGTAGATAGGATTACTATAGAATAAGAGAGGGTCTAGGTAATTACTAAGTAGCTAGTACCTACTATAACACGAGAGATTTAGTAATTTCTAGGATTTATAGGGTTCTATAGAAGATTTATCAAGAATTACTCTAAAATCTAGAGCCTGCTTACTAACTAACTTACTAATATAGCTAAGGGATAACTAGTAATAACTAGCAAGGCACTAGTTACCTTCTATTAGCTCTATGCTTTATTTATAGAGGTACCTATTTTATATTACTTTAACCCCGTACTCCTAATTCATATTAAGACTAATATATTAGACTTTATAATAGGGGTAATATTAAGCTAGTTGGAGGGGAATATATAGAGACTAGTAGTATTTATATCTTAGAAGCTTAAGGGCGTGATACTATAGTATAGTATACTAGAGGCAGAGCTACTAGCTATTAGGGAGGTAGTAGTGAGGTAGTAGTACTACTTGCTTTACTCCTAGTATTATATCTAATTTATTACTAACTACCTAGGTTACTAGTACCTTGCTAATAAGAAGATGCTTAGTAGCTGTTAGGCTTAGCTATTATAGGACCTATTAATATTCGACTTTGAAATTAAATACTAGCCTAGTTGCTATAACCTAGCTAATAGCCTCTTATAAAGACCTAACTATACCCCTAGGGATATAGAGATTAATAAGGCTAGAGACTTGCTCCTATAAGACTTTTTATAACGTTTTAATAAGGCTACTGTTTATAGGGTAGGCACTAGGCAGCAATAGGGTATTTAACTATTAAATACCTCCCTAGAATAACTTATACCCTCGCTTTAGGAATAAGTTAAGGAAGCCTAATAGAAGGATCCCTTTTATATTAATAAGGAGTAGGAATAACGAGGGATAAGGTAGTTATTAGATAACTCTAATACCCTAAGATACTAAGAGGGCCTAAATATCCCTAATAACTACCTACTTTAGAATAAAGTCCTTAGAGTATTTTATAATAAACTATCTAGAGGTTACTAAGGTATTACTAAGATACTAAAGATGATTAGAAAGATGATTAGAAAGCCGTTTTTCTAGAATGCATAGAAGAGCGATATAAAGGAATATATTAAGATATATATAATATATGAATATATAAAGCTAAGATACTACCTCCTATATAGTAAACTTATGCCCTTACTAACACCTACCTAGTCCTTTTAATAAATATTAATTAACTTTTTTACTAAACTACTACTATTACTTATAACGGGAAATAAACCTCATAATAGCATTCTCGCTATTGTTAACTGATTTATAAAATACTCCTTATATATCCCTACTAGGGAGTTACTTATAGCTAATAGGTTAGCTATACTACTTACTAAATATATTTTCCTTATATTCAGGCTCCTAGAAGCTGTTATATCTAATCAAGGATCGCTATTTACTAGTAACTTCTAGTCTAAAGTATGCTACCTACTAGTGATTAAGAAGAAGATTAATACTGCCTTTTACCCCTAGACTAATAGCTAAATAGAACGCTAAACTTAGAGCATTAAGCACTTTTTGTAGGCTTTCTATAATATTAACTAGGATAATTAGGTAATATAGGTTAAACTAGCTTAATTTATTTATAATAACTCCTACTATAAGGCTACTAAGATATCACCTACTAAGCTGCTAATAGGATATTCTCCCTATAGACCTAATAATATTAAACCCTAGCTAAAGGTCTTAGTCCTAGCAGTATATAATAGAGTTTATAGTCTACTCACCTAGAGGTTAGCTATTACTGACTTGCTTTATAACTATAATAAAATATATAGCAAGGTCTATAATTAGAGGAGGACCCCTATTATTTTTGCTATAGGAGACCTCGTATTACTTTTAACTAAAATTATTAGGTAGAGGTAGCCTTCTTATAAACTTTCTAATAAATATCTAATTTTATTAAGGATCTAATAGGTAATTAATAGGAGATAAGTATATAAGCTGTAGATTAATAAGAAGTACTGAATTTATAATTGTTTTATGCCTATGCAATTAGAGCCCTTTTTTAGCTTAGCCGTCTTACTATAAGATATCCTAATTGATAATAATAATAATATCTATATAGTAGACTATATCATTACCCATAGGGGCCCTAGATAAAACTATTAGTACTTTATTAAATAAAAGGGCTATAGCAAACTAGATAATTCATAGGAGCTATAATACAATATATCTATAGATTTATAAAATAACTATAAAGCCTAATTATAAGCAAAAATATTATAATCCCTATATAATTCAATAAGTAATTTAATAGGGAACTAGTAGTTAGATAGAAATAGGGCATACTAGCTAGGTATCTTAATTCACTAGCCTAAAGGCCCCTAATAAGGCGGGAAGAGACTAGAAAAATACCTAAAGGTAACTAAATACTACCTAGAGATTATTAGCAGCTTACTAGGGGCGCTCCTAGAAGTTTTAAATCTATTAAGCGCCAGTACGTATCTCCTTAAAGCTATTATCTTTACTGCTAGACTTAGTAGTAATAGCCTCATAGTTCTAAAATATATTAGAAATGTTAACTAAATAAGTATTAATAAGGTACTAGTAGGAATTATATAAACTTATAACTTTATTATAGGAGTTAAGTAACTCCTAGGCGTATATAGCTTATAACTCCTATACCTCTATCTACCTCATAGCAAACCGCTCTATCTCTATATAATAGTAGTAGAGCTCCTTATACTACTTATATAGTAACTTAGTCTAATTCTCTACCTCCTTAGAGAGGTGCTACTAGTAAGTAATAGCCTCTTTCAAAGTAGCTATCTAGTAGTCCTCTATCTCTATAGAGATTTCTACCTCCGTAGCTTTATGCTTCTTAGATATAATATTAGTATTATTCTTCTTAGCCTAGAGGGCGTTCTTAACTATAAGCTAAGTAGCGAGGATCTCCTCCTAAATATAATTAAAACCTAGTAGTAAGGTGCTAGAGAGGTGCTAGATAACCTACCTTATTCTTAGTATACTAGGCCTAAATATTAGGCTTAGAACTACCCTTAACTATTAGGCACTTAAGCTTATTAGTAGTGCTTTTTATGTAATAAGTAAGCTATAGAGTAAGTAGCTAAGAACTAGAGAATAATAAGTAAAACTTATATTAATATAGGCTTTTCTACTACTTATTTTAATATAATACTTATATTTAGTAGAGATATCTAAAAATATATAGATTAGTAATAAATTTAGAACCTAAAGCTAATAAAGTAATAGATAAATACTGGCTAAGGGCTAGGTATTTACTATTACTCTTAAAGTATATAATTAAGCTTATAAGGAGCTTGATCTTAGGAATATTATCCTTAGGTAGCTCCTACTTCGCTTATGCTAAGAAGTAGTAATAGTAGGAGCATGCCTAGAGCTTACTTATTATAAAGATATAGAAGGTATCTAGCATACTAGCAGGGAAGGGGGTAGTATGAGTAGTAGCAGAAGATATATTAATGGATTTATTATATAGTAATTAAGAGAAAGTTATTAGTAGGGGAGCGGGAGGCTAATAATAAGTTATTAGCTATTATAAATCTAAAGAAGTAAGAAGAAGAGATTTTAATAGGGCTGAATTTCTAAATAATATTTATATGTTTTTAACTTAATACTAAAGTTAGCCTTTTATATAGCTAAAAGGAAGATAATCCCTAGATTGTTATATTATTGAACTTTATTTAACCCTACTATATATAGGGAGGTATTAGGTAACTACTAGATAACTACTAGCAACCCCCTATATTATAATAATAACCTCCTTTACCCCTAGAGGGAGAATATCTTTATTAGCCCTGTAAAGGTACTAAAAATACAATAATAAGTAGAAAATATAACAATTTAGAGAGAAAATTCAAAATAATAAAAATAAGCCTAAATAATAATATATTTTAGTATAACCCTGCGAAGAGCTATGAGAGTAGCTAGGGTAGAGGATAGGTATCCCTACTACTAGCTAACTACTCCTCTAAGCTCTTCTAAGCAATGAAGTCCCTTAATGCCTAGGTATAAGAGCTATAAGAGTAGCTAAAGTAGAGGATAGGTATCCTACTACTAGCTAACTACTCCTCTAAGCTACCTAGGTATCTAAAGAAGAGTTATATAGCTAGAACGAGGGATACTAAATTCTAAGCCTATAGGAACTAGAAACTAGGAAGGCTTATAGGTAGGCACTAGGTACCCTCTAGATAACTACTAAGTAGCCTATTCTAAGGATAGATTAGTTTAGAGGGGGATTGTGTTATAAGCGAAGATAATATTATAGGGAAAAGGGCTTATCAGGCTATCCTAGGGAAGTCTATAGAAGTCTAGGGATACAGGGGGGCACTGGGTAGCCCCCTAGATAAGTCCTCTAGCCCTTATGCACCCTCATGTAGGAGGTTAGAGGGCTAGAGAAGATCTTATGTTTAACCTTGGTTATACCTATACTGAGTCTCTCACTCTGCACCGCACCTTTTGTGATATAGAAGTATAATATCTTAATTAACTATTATTACCCCTACCCTATTAATTAACTAATATAAGGGTGGCATCTAACTAAGCGCTAAGCTAACTAATCTATACCCTAACTAATCTAAATTTAATTAATACCCCCCCTCTATCTGATAATAATATACTAAATAAGACTTAACTAGCTAGTTATAGTTATAAGGTTATAATAGTGCTTATACTTAATACTAGAAAGCTCTTAGAGCCTTATATTAAGGCCTTTTAATACTACTATACTATATTATCTAATTATAATACCCCTCTATATAATGACCTAAAGGTTTTTAACCTAAATAAGCCTATATAAGAGCAGCTTATTAAAGGCCTATTTACAGATTTTGATATAAATAGATATAAGAGCTTAGCCTAGGGTGCTATTACTAAACTATAAAAGTTCTCTAACCTTTTTTTTAATTATAATTACCTAGGCAAAAGCTAGAAGATTACTCTTACTCTTGATAATATAATATAGTTATTCTAGAATAACCCGAACTTAACCCTTACCTAGATCTAAGACTAGCTTATAAAAAGAGCTACTTAAGGTACTAAGTCTTAAGCCCTTTATATAAGATATATTATTATAAGTAATAACCTCTATATACCCTATAATACTACCCTTTACTTAGAATATAAGAATTAGGAGCTCTAGGAGTAATTAGGTAATACTTATATTACTAGTAATAATACTAAATAATCTACTATACTTAAGCACTACTAAGAAGAGTATAACTAAGCCTAAAATAATACTACTATTATAATAGAGGAGATAGATAAAGCAAGGGATATTAATAAAGCCTTATTCTAGCGTTTTAAATATAACATAACTACTACTCCTCCCCTAGCAAACCCTCCCTCTAGTAACTATAATATAGCACTTTAGGCAATCCTTAATTAAATATTATATCTTAAGATTTAGGTCTATTCTAGCTTGCCTTTATTAATTATAGTTATAATAATACCTAAACTACTAAGATACCTAAGATCCTTATTTTTATAAGTACTAAGAGTATTAATCCTAAGTATCCAAAGTTTAATACCCAGCTTTTCTATATTAAAGCACGCCTTAATAGTAGAGAGTATTATAATAAGTCTTAATACTTTAAGTATATACTCTCACGCCTTAGAGGATCTAGTTATAATATCTTATCCCCTCTCCTCTTAGGTAACCTACCTCAAATTACTATAATAGAATAGCTTATTAATAAGATAAAAGGTATCTTTATTAACCTAGTTTAATATAATAAAGCTTAGATAAAGCTTAATATTCTTATTATTTTATTTAAGGATACCTAGACTAAGTAAGCTATATTTACAAAACTTTAACTATAAGGCTAAGCTCCTAGAGTCTTAGTAATACTAAAGGTTCTATAAGAAACTACCTACCTCTCTTTAGAACTAGTGCTCTATTTATTATATAAATAATACTCTTAACTTCTAGGATTATATTACTTAGGTTTATATTATAGCTTGTATTATAGCGCCTTCCAATAACTACTTAGCTAACTAAACTACTATATAAAGCTCTGCCCTAGTAGCTTGCGCTAAACCTTCTAGTAGAAGAAACCCCTATATATAAGCCTATACTAACTAGGATTAAATCCCTAAGGCTTTATATAAGAAGCTCTATAACTAGGGTACTTATTTTATCTATAGTAATACTAACTATACCTCATAAGATTACCCCTATAAAAGGGCTAAAGCTGCTATAAGTATTACTAAGCCTACTAAAGCTACTAATAATAACTTAGAGCTAGTAGAAAACTAGAGCCCCTAGTAAAGCAAACTCCTTACTAGGGGAGAACTAAAGAGATTAGTAATTAGTAATAATATCTATTAGTTTATAATAACTAATTAGTAATAAGCTACTAGAGAAAGAGTTAAATCTAGTTTATAATAGATATAGTATTTGCTTTAGAGCCCTTCTAAATA
Source organism: Colletotrichum sansevieriae (assembly GCA_026260285.1). Lineage (NCBI taxonomy): Eukaryota > Fungi > Ascomycota > Sordariomycetes > Glomerellales > Glomerellaceae > Colletotrichum > Colletotrichum sansevieriae. The sequence continues at coordinate 29,879 of JAOQIF010000459.1, forward strand.
CTAGAGTAAATAGCTATATTTTTATAAATACGTATATAACCCCTTTATTAAGGGATTTTTACTATACTAAGTATAATAAGTTATAACGCCCTATTCTAGCTAATAGATTTAATAGAGAGCTACTAGATATTATAACTAAGGTATAGACTACCTATATATAAGTAAACTACTAAGAATTAATATAAATACCCCTCCTCTAACTTATTTGAGGGAGGTATAAACTTATTCTTAGCTACGTATAGTTTAATTACTATAATATTAGTATAGATATATACTATTAGCGCTTATATTAGCCTAGTAATACCCCTATAGCTTAAGACCTCCTTAAAATAATTATATAAAATATTGAAAACCTCCTCTAACCTACTAAAAATAATATCAAGTATTAACTTAATATAGAACGCTATTAAGCTATATTTAAAGCTAAGGAATAGCTATATAATGCTTAGAAGGCTATAGGAAGTAAGATAAAGACCCCTATAAAGATCGTATAATAAGGCTATATACCTAAGAACTTAGGATATAATAATAACTTATAAAACATAGATATAGTATTAAAAGGCGTGTTAATAGTTAACTAGACCTAGTAAGCGCTATACTAGAAGCCTAAACCCCTTACCACTAAAGCCTAATAAGTAAAAAAAAGACCTTAATATTATATTTATTAGTACTATAAGGTTTAAAAAGAACCTAAAGCATACTAATATTAAATTACGCTTTATATTACTATATAAGCTTAACGTAATAATTACTAATAAGTAGGAAGTAAAAGAGAAAGGTATAACCCCTCTAGAAGTTAATAAAGCTAAGACCTAATACCTAATTCATAAGAGACTCCTCTTATACCTCTAGGATTAGAAAGATTACTTTAGTAAAACTACTAGTAATATACTACCTCTTTACTACTCTTATAACTACTAATTAAACTAGAGCTAGGTATCAAGGAGTAGTTAACTTTCTACTTATTATATAAGTAATTACTACTAGAACTTAAAGCTATTTAATAATATCTCCTTAAGAACCTAAAAAAGGGCTTTATAGCGCTAGGTAATACCCTATTTATATCCCTAGTACTATTTATTTAGAAAGCTAATAGCTACTTATAGTTCTATATTAACTTCTAGAGGCTAAATAAATTTATTAAGACGAATTAATACCTATTACTTCTAATTAATAAGATACAAAGTTAAATTAGCTAAGCTAAGGTATTTATCAAGATTAATATCTACTAGGCGTTCTACTAAATTCATATCTACTCTAACTCAGATGACCTAATAATATTCTATATCTAATATAGCTCTTATAAGTATAAGTTTCTACCCTTTAGGCTCTATAATAAGCTAGCTATATACTAATAGTATATGAATAATACCTTTATAGAATACCTAGATAATTTCTATATAATATATAAAGATAATATCCTAGTATACTCAGAGGACCCCCTCTAGCATAAGGATTATATTAAAAAGGTTCTTAACTAGCTATACTAAGCAGGGCTTTAAGCTAATGTTAAGACGTATAAATTTAGTATAACTATAATATATTACTTTAGGTTTATTACTACTACTAAAGTAATTAGCTCTAACCCTAAGAAGGTCTTAGTAATAAAAGATTAGTAACTACTAACTATAGTATATAGGATTTAATCCTTCCTAGGGTTCTATAACTTCTATTAATAGTTTATTAAGGGTTATAGAAAGATCGCTGAGCTACTTACTAAGCTTATAGCTAAAAAGCGCCTAGTTTAACTTTAATTATAACTATATAGTAGTATTTATAATACTAAAGAAGGCCCTAATATTAACCACTATCTTATACTACTAGAAGCCTGAGCTATTAACCTAAGTAGAGATAGATACTTCTAAATCTATCTATACTACTACCCTCCTCTAATAATAAACTCATAATAATCTATAGCACCTAGTAACCTATTTCTAAAAGACTATATTACTAACTAAGATAAACTACCCTATTTATAACTATAAGATAATAGTGATTATTCTTATATTAGAGAAATATAGAGCTAAACTCTTAGAAGTTACCTAGCGCTTTGTGGTTATTATAAACTACTAACTATTACTCTACTTTATAACTAAATAGCTTTTAAATATCTATTAAGCCTATTAGTTAGATATCTTAGCTAGTTTTAACTTTTATATCTAGTATTACTTAGGGTATAAAAATATATTAGCTAATACCCTCTTATAAAAAAATAAAAACCTTTAAACCTAATAAGCAATCTATAAGTTAGATTATACTTAGGTAGTACTATTACTTACGTATCTATCCATAGAGGTAGTAAATAAGTTATACTAGTTATTAGAAGGCGCCCCAAGCAGCCTTATAGTAGCTATTAATATACTTAACCTAGAGGATAAGCTAAAGGGATACCTTCTAGTTAAATAGATCCTCTAGCTTAACTATAAGCCTAATATACTATTACTTAAGGTACTAAAAATACTTATTATTACTAAAAGGAAGCGCTAGAAAATATGAGATAGGCTCTGAATAAGAGATAGGAAGCTTATAATACTTAAGGAGGAGGACTTATATATAAAAATAATCTATAAGGCCTATACCTAAAAGCTTATAGTATACCTAGGTTAGAATAAGACTATTAAGCTTCTAAAGGAGCACTACTTTTAGCCCTAGCTAACTACTAATATTAAGTAATATATTTATAACTATTATACCTACCACTACGCTTAGAAGCTAAGAGATAAGCGCCTAGGTAAGTTAAAACCCTTACTAAGACTAAACTACCTCTAGGAATATATTATAATAGATTCTATATTATACCTACCTAACTACTATAGGTATAATAATATATTTATAGTAATATACTACCTATTAGAAAGATAATCTCCCTTCCATATTACAAGATAGTTATAGCATAGGATCTCGCTTAGCTATATTGTACCTATATCTTCTAGTATATAGGTTTTCCCTATTATAATTATATCTAATAGAAGCCCCTAGTTTACTTATAACTTCTAGAATAAACTTTAAAAGATATATAGTATACATATATAGCTAAGTATAGCTAGCTATATAGAAAATAATAGATAGATTACGATCCTTAACTAGTATCTAACTTAATACCTCTATCCCTAGATAAACTAGTTCTAAGATAATTAGAGTAAAATACTCCCTATTATAGACTTCGCCTAAGTAGTACTACTAAATAAAACTATAAGGCTTATGCTATTTAAGATTAAATAAGGGTATCTATTATAGATAAGTTTTAACTAGGATTAATATATATAGAGGTTTTTAATAATAAAGGAAAATTTAAACTAGGGTAATACCTAATAGCTTATATAAAACCTCTATAGTATATAGGATATTACTAAAGGGAATATAGCTATAGCTTAATACTACTATACCTATATTACTAATTACTACTACTAGCCTAATAACTTAGCTATAGGAGACTCTATCTATATATTAAGAAATAGGTAGCGCTAGGAGAATTCATTAAAACTATCTATATTATAGGATAGATCGTAGCTAATTAAAGCTACTAGCTCTAGAGGAATCCGAGTGCTAGATCTACTAAAAGAATATAACTATTACCTTGTATTTTACCCTAGTAAGCTTTGGAAAGCTACTAGGGACCCTCTATTAGGTTAATTTAAAACCCTACTACTTAATATTAAGTTTAATAATAAGCTAGAATATAAGGTTATATAAGTAACTACTAGCTAGTTATACTAAGAATAGTTATAATATTATACTAACTAGAAAAGCTATAACTATAACCCTATGTAGTATAATACTAAAAGTTTTAAATACGCTCTAGTAGTACTATAGGATTTTTATACTACTAACCTAGCTATTATAAAGCTGCTAAAATACCTTTTAGCCTAGCTTCTAGCTACTACCTAAAATAAGGACCCTGCTACTATAGATAATAATAACGCCCTAGTATAACTATTAGGAGCAGGAATGCTACTTAGGGGAATACTTATATATATAGTAGTTAATTGCTATAGATAGTAATACTAATAAAGGGGGGGTAATATCATAGTGCTAGGTTAGACCTACCTGAATGTAGGATTATATAACTACTAAGTCACGTGATTTCTAGGCAAGCCTTTAGTCTTCTGGGGCTGCGCTAGCCTATAGATAGACTTTACCCTTCTTGAACATAGAATCCACTTACTATAGCGCAATTGAAGTGTGCTAACCTTCGCCTATTCGCTGTCCGTGACATTTATATATTATTAAAACTACTACTATACTTATAGCTAGAGATCTATATAATAGTAATATATACTTATAATTATACTTTACTATAATTAAGGGTCTAGAAGATATTATATAAGCTCCTATATAGACCTATAAAGTGTAACGCTACTATACTAAATATCTCCTACCTTTACTAATATAGCTATAAAGTCTTTAAAATAACTAGTTAAGCCTAATTATATAAGAGCTAACTCTAGCGCTTTAACCCTAGGGTATAGAGCGGATACCTTACAGGCTATACTTCCTCTAACGTATGTTAAATATAGCACCTAGCTAAGCGAGAAGTTATTACTATATACAATATTTAATTTAATAAAACCTAAAGCTTTAGTAGTAATATTAATAAATAAAAAAATAACTTATAAGAGATAAACTAAGAAGATATTAGGGATTACTATAATAATATTATTAAGTTAATAAAGCCCTAATATATACCCTATACTAATAATACTAAGGATACTAAAGAAGCTAAATAGGTATTATTTACGAGATAAATCGATATAAATAAGGTTAATATATCTATTAAACCCTAGCTAAGTTAAGATAAGTTTAAATACTCCTAAGCTAAGTTCTAGCTTATTACTTTACTTTACTCTCCTCTCTTATTATTCTTCCTAGTAATAAAAGATCTTAAGGTAAAGGGGTATAGGGTCAGTATTACTAGTATTACTAAATTTAAAAAATTTAGAATAACCTTAAGAACCTCCTATAAGGTAATATTGCTAGCTAGTATAAAGCTAAGTAAAACTTAGGAATAACATAACTTCTATACTTTCTTATAGTCTAGCTAACCTAGTACTAATAAGGAGTATAGCTAGGTATTAAGCTATAAAGCTAGGGGCTCCCTACTTAATCTAAAAGTAATGAATAATTCTACTATAAATAGGTTAAAGAGGTTTCTATTAGGAACCTACTAGAGGGATCTATTATTATTACTCTTATCCTATAGCTAATTAGCTAGTTACGTACTAAGAGATAAGTTTAGAGAAGCTAAAATATTATATCTAAATAGTTATAAGTAGTCTGAATTATAGATTAAGATACTTAGCGTAATAGTATAAGGGTATAAAGTCCTTAGTTATTACTACCTATATACTTATAAACTAGATAAATATAGAAGGCTAATTAAAGTTAAAGTAAGACTTATTACAAGAGGGGATTAATAGCCTTATAATTTAAGGGATATATATACTATAACCTTAGTAAGGATATCCTTTAGGACCCTAATTATAATTATAAACCGATTTAATGTAAACCTCCTATAACATAACATAATTAATATCTTTATTTATATTAATCTTAACAAGGAAGTCTATATAGAGATAGCACTAGGGTATTATAAGAATAACTACATTTTAAAACTACTTAAAGCCCTCTATAGACTTCGCTAATTACTACTATTATAATAATAATACCTAGAAATAGGTCTTATAATATATAGGTTTAGGCGAGTAGCTAGTTAAAACTATTACTAGTATAATAGTAAGATCCTATATTTCTTCTATATTAATACCTATATATTCATATATCCCCTATTTAAAGAGTTAAGGGCTAGACTACTAATCTATAAACTTTGATTTTAATACTACCTTAAAGGAGGTAAGGAGATTTAGTAGTTTCTAGGGATTAAAGTTATATAAGACTAATTTAACTATAACTTATAGCTATTATAGTTATCCTTCTTCGAGAAACTATTAGAACTCCTTAATAATAAGCCTATAAGAGATCACGAGACCTTAATAATATAAAACGAACTCCTACCTTATAATAAAGAGGTAATAAAGAGTAAAATTATAAGGTATTAGTAGAAAATACGGTCCCTCCTATATATTATAATAATAACTAGACCTAATCTCTTATTTATAGTTAGTAGACTCGCTAGATTTAACTAAACCCCTAGGCCTCGTTATTATATAATAATAAACCGCGTTATATAATACCTCATATATATAAAGGGATTATACCTAGAATATAGAGTCCCTAAGGGATTAAGTGAAGGCCTTGAAGTAGTATTAGATATAACTTTTACTAATAATACCCTAAATAGAAAGAGCTTATAATTATTTACTATAAAGGTATTTAGAGGGATAATCTTATAGAGAGTAAATAAGTAAAGTATAGTTATAATATTAACTATAAAAAAAGAGCTTCTAGCCCTCTTATAAGTAATAAAAGAGGGACTATTTATAAGCTAGCTAATTATAGCCCTATAAGTCTCTCTCTTAAATAATAAACCTCCTATATTTATACGTATAACTATTAATACTATACTAAAACTTATAATCTAGTATAATAATTTACAAATAGTAGGCCTTGTTATAAAGGGGATAGTTTAGCTACAAATAAGACTCTATTATATTAATATCTATAACTACTAGCTATAATAAGAGGTTAATAAGGGATATATTAAGGTTATTTATACCCCTTTAGTAGAACTAATAGTAAATAGCCTTACTAAAGCCCCCTTATAATAGTCTTATAAGAGGTTTATTATATGATTAGGCCTTATTAATAAGTTATATCTAATTATAGAGACCTAGAAGTAGGAGGAGTAAGAAGAGGCTACTAGTAATATTAGACCCAGAATAAGGTAAATCTAATACTAATAACTAAAAGAGCGCCTTATTAATAGTAATCATTCTGAAATTAACTTACTAAATACTATTATAATTATAACTTTATACCTTCCCTTATTAATGTAATAGCTCTGATTAAAAGCTATTTAGGTAAATATTAATAACTTATTTAATAAGTAATATATACCTCTAAAGCTATAGCTTAGGAGAAATGTCTTATATTTAAAATATATTTAGCTTATTTACCTAATTAATAAGATTAGATCTTTTATAAAGAAACTATATCTAATAATTAAATGCTATACTAAGCTATGACTAATATAAAAGGTAGGAGATTATATAGCTAAGCCCTCTAAGTATAAATAACTCTAGTCCTCTTCGCTCTCTTATAATATAAAATAACCCCTCCTCTAAGCTAATAAAGCCCCTAAAGGGTAGTAATAATAATACCTTAATATTAATAAGAATACCTTATTAAAATATCTTATAAGAAATAGGAATAAATAGAGAATATTATCATACTTAGATATTAATAATTATGATCCTCCTTATAGTATTATAATAAGGGATTACCCTAGCTATTAACTATAAAAGGGAAAATATTTAACTCTTTAGAAGCCTCTCTTCTCTACTAATTTAACTCTCTTAAGACCTCCTTTTTATTATAAAGCCTTAAGTAGGGAAGCTTATAATATAAGGGAATAGGGAATAAATGGAAGGGCTAGTAATATCTTAAGCTACTTAGCTATTACCTAAATATTCTTATAATACTATAAGGATAATAATAAAGAGATAATCCTAGTATATTATAAATATCTTTAATTATACTTTTATAGCTGTTATTATTAAGGGGACTAGAGCTAACCTCTTAAATTACTATTAATTAATAAACTTAAAGATAAAAAGATATAATATAAGGGATGACTATAAGTAATATTAAGCGCTTATATATATAGGTATATAAGAGTACTTTAGATAATTACATAAAGTATTTAATAACTTTAAGTATATTAGATTTAAGCGATTTAGGATTAATTAGAGAAGTTAACTAGTTATAATATATTATATTAAAACTAAAGGGGTGTATTAAATTAACCACCTAGGTATACATAATAGGGTATAATAAGTATATAAAAGTAGCGCGAAATCTAGCTAAATTAGGTAGTATCTATATTAGCTAGTTTTAGGTATAAGATCCGCCTGTATCTATATATAAAGTTTTTAATATAGTTATATATCAATTTTCAGTCATGTTTACACCCTATACTATATAATTCAACACGCGTAGACTCTAGCAATCGATTACAGCTATGTCACACCATCCCACGCGCAAGGTGCGCTCTTTATCTTAACGAGCTTACCATAGCCTGGTTGCTATGTTGCAGCTAATGGGATTCCACGCCATAGTTGACATAGCTGCTGCCTCTCGGGGTCGTTCGTGACAGTGAACCGGAAGATACAGGGGTCGCAGATGATTCGTGATCCCTGCTGCTTTTTTGACTTATAGTCCGCACCCCTATAAAAGGATAAGTCTTAAATGCAATATTACCCTCTAAATACATATAGATATTATACCCGTATTATTTTATATAGGAAAAGCGTTATAAAATACATATTTATATAATATATATACCCTCCTATTTTATATAGTGTAAGGGCATAGGGTAGGGGAATTTAGTTATATTATAGGGCTAAAATAAGGGGTTATAAGGGGTATTCTACTGCTTCCTACTGCCTACCTGCACTACTACTACGCGCCTGCCCTCCTACTACGCGCCTACTCTCCTACTACACGCCTCGCTCCTACCTGGGCTTAGATAATATAAAAGTAGTTATTAAATAATATAATATAATAAAGAGGGAAAAGAACTAACCCTAGGGTAGGAAAAAGCTATTATTTTATAGATAGCTAAAGAGACCTCGCTAAATTATTATAAAGATAGATATAACTTTAGATAGTAAAGAATAGTAATTATTTACTATAGTAGGTACTACCTACTAGGAGGTAGATATAGTAAATTAGTAATAGTAGTTACTATCCGACCTATTTAATAGCCTTATAATATACCTATTTAGAAGGGGGATAATAGAATAAAAAACGAAGTTATTATAAGGGCATAGTATAAGAAGGTACTTACTAGATAAAGGGCAAATAATAGGAGAATAAAAATAAAGTTACTATAAGGATAACTATTCTCTTTTAAAAGGAAATAATAGGATCCCTTTAGAATAGCTTAGATAGAGAGCATAGAAGGTATAAGGGACTAGATACCCAAACTGGAGAAGCTGGAGACGCCTCGGCTAGTATAAGCCGAAGGGATAGAGAGGCCTATAGGTCTAGGGTATAGAACCCTTATAGCAAAGACTTAATAAATACTTACTAAAAGCTAGAAATAAAAAATCTTAGAGGAAGCAAGCAAAGGTAGTATAATAATACTAATCCTAAATTTTAGATGCTTCTACTATTAGTTTAACTTAACTATAGCTCTTAGCCTCTCGATACCTTTATAATTCTTTTGCTTCTACCTTACTTTAGGAAGGTTAGTAATAATAATAATACTATACACCTAAGTAACGCCTACTAATTAGGCTAAGGAACCTATGCCTAATATTTACTAAGAATAGAGCGAAATAGCCTGCGCAAACCTATATAAAGAAGCTAACCCTAGCAAGCGATTAGAGGATAATATAAGCTAATAAGGGGAGGTAAGAAGCTATGCTTTAAGTAAGGCTAGGGGTCCTAAAGAGAACAGGCTACTTATGCTAAATGCTCGCTATATAGATAATAAGTATATATAGGAAAATAGGGAATATAAGACCCCTTCCTATAGACTAGATAGGCTAATAGGCTAGATATCTATAGCTATAGCTAATAGGCTAGCCTAAGCTAGAAGGCTAGATAAAGCAACTAGCTAAGTATTAATATAATAGATTATAACTATAATAACTAACTAATATAAGCTAATTACTACTATATTAAGTAACCGAGCTCCTACTAAGTAATCGCCTAAGGTTTATAAAAAACCCCTGAATTATAATATAGCGCGCCTTATTAGCGAATCTACTAGTATAATAAGGGAAGATTAGCTTATTATAGTTAAAGAGGCTTATAAGCACCGCCCTAGCTGCTCTAATAGTTAGTATATCTAGTAGGCTTTGAGTATAATAGAGCATACCCTATAAATAAAATAGTAGAATTATTAGTAAATACTTATAGATAAGTTAGGGAACTAGGTCGACCCTAAATAGGAAGACTTTAGAATTTTTATAAGAGGGTAGTATATTATACCCGAGCTCTAAGAGTAGAACTATTATAATACTTTAAGATAGTGCTATTAGAAGGATAATAAGAAACTAATTATATATTAGGCTTAATAGGAGTTTATTAACTAAGTACTTAGTAAGCTAAGTATAGGTAATATAAAGGCGTATACCTTCCTTTAGGGCTTTATTAAGACCCTAAAGGATAAACTCTTTAAGTAGGATATTAACTATACTACTATATATACTATTACCCTATATATATAGAGATTATAGGAGATTATAGAAGGGAGATATAGGGGAATATCTACTAGCTATTCCGAGTTATATAAGTAACTATACTTAAGCTCTCTAGACCGCCCTTATAAGAGCAGCTTATAACCCCCGAGGTTAATAGACTTAAGGGATCGCTACCTAGAGACCCTATCCTAGAACGACTACTTAGTAGATACTCGCGCAACGCCTAGCGCTAGTAGTATATCCTCCGACTCCTAGGGATGCTAATACTATAACTATAAGAAGTATAGCTATATCTCCCCTAACTATACTAAAACCTATATATAGCTAATAGGTAGCAACTAGAACCTAAACCTAAAACGGAGCGGGATAAGCATAATTATAATACCTAATATAACTAATACTAAAGACTCGGGAAATAAGTAGGTATAGATATAACCCTGAGGGGTATTATACTAGAAATCACCTCAGTTCTAATAGGATAGATTATTAAGGGATAGGCGTTAGCGCTCCAAGTATCTAGTAAAGTTAAACTAGAGGTTAATATAGATACTTATATAGCAATAGATATTATATAAGAAGATCTTATTAAGAGGCTCTAACTAAAGGAGGCTACTAGTATTATAGCCCCTAAATTAATAGACTCTAGGGAAGGCCTATACCTATAGGCAAGGTTTACTAGTTTATATTCTTCCTTATAGATAGTTAGGGTTACTTATAGAAGATTTGCTAAGCTTTTATTATAAGCCCTCACCCCGAAGGAGCAGGAGATATCCTTCTATCTAATAACTTCATAGAATAGGAAGGTATCTATATAGATACCTATATATATACCTAGTTATATAAACCCCTCTTACTTACTAAGCTAGAGGTAATTATTTAAGAGATTATAGAGAATAGCTAATAGGCTTATATTATATATCTAATAAGCGCTATAAGCTCTAATAAGAAGGATATAGAGACCTTAAGCAAAGATTTACTAGATAATAAGCAGGAGAAGAAGATTCCTAGGGAACTATAAGACTTTATTAATATTCTTAATAAGGAGAACGCAAAGAAAGTTCTAAAGCTAAAGGGAGTAGTATACTATATTGAACTAAAACCTAGTAAAGAACCCCTATATAGACCTATATACCCTATATTAGTAGAGCAGTTATAAACGCTCGCTAAGTATATCCGGGATATAGAAGTAGCAGGCTATATATACTGCTTAACTAGCTCTATAGGAGCCCTAGTGCTATTTATACTTAAGAAGGATAGAAGCCTATAACTATATATAGATTATAGAGGACTAAACGAAATTATAATAAAGAACTATTATCTTCTGCTATTAATTAGCAAGCTTCTAGATAGACTTACTAGAGTATAGTTTATTTCTAAGATTAACTTAAGCAAGGTATACTACTAAATTGCAATTAATAAAGCAGATAGGTAGAAAATAGCATTTAGATTATAATATAGGTACTTTAAGTATACTATAATGCTATTTAGGCTTATAAATACCCTAATAACTTTTCAGGTATATATTTACTAAATACTCGCTAACCTTTTAATACTTACTATATTATATATCTAGATAATATTCTAATCTACTTAGGTATAAGGGAGCAGCATACTAAGGACCTCTATGCTATCCTATACTACCTAAGGGCTACTAAGCTATTTATAAAACTAAAGAAGTATAACTTCTACTAAATAGAAATAGATTTTCTAGGGTTCTATATTACCTAAGATAGTATCGGGATAGACCTAGATAGAGTCTAAGTAGTTGCTAAATAGCTAGTACTAAAGTCTTTTAAAGATATCTAAATATTCCTTAGTTTCTATAACTTTTACTATAAGTTTATTATAAGATATTCTTATATTATAGCCCCTATAAATAACGCGCTTAAGGGTAGCTAGAATAGCATAAAGTCGGGAGCCTTCGCCTAGATAGGGGAGATATAGACTGCATTCGAGATACTTCAGAGAGTATTTACTAAAGCCCTAATACTAAGATATTATAACCTAGTATTAGAAACTAGGGTTAAAACTAATATATCTACTTAGGTAGTATCTAGCATGCTCTTATAGAAGTATAGCATAGTTTAGCATCTAATAGCCTTCTAGTTAAGGAAGCTCTTAGATATAGAGAGGCGCTAGGCTATAGAGCAATAGGAACTCCTTATTATTATAAAAAGTTTAGGTTACTAGATATAATACCTATAAGGAATCCCTGAGAAATTCATAATACTTATAGATTATATAGCGCTAAAAGGAGTACTTGCTACGCCTGCACGGGATATTTATAGAAGACTTGCGCGATAGGTTTACTACCTATTAGTATTTAACTTTAAAATCTAGTATAGGTCGGGGGTTATTAATCTAGTAAATAGACTATTATAACGCCCTAACTATATAGTAGAAGATGCTAAGGTGGATAATATACTTCCTATACTTAAAAAGAAACTTAAGCTTATTAGCTAGCTTTTAGTAAATATTCGCTAGTATATTGCTAAGCTCGAAGGAACTATAGCTATTATAAGAACTTATACCCGAGCTATCTAGCGAAGTATATAAGAACCTTACTAGAGGGCTAGCTCTAAGTTTAAGGGATCCTCACCCTTAAGTTAGCACTACCCTATAATAGGTATTAATAATCTACTATATATAAGTATGCATATTAGCGCTATTACCTATATAAAAGCATATATAAGTGCTATACTAACTGCTCTACGAGAGAATAGCAATAGGCTAGAGGACTCAGGGGGAGCTAGGGTTATTATACTAGAATAGTATATCCTATATACTATTATAAGGGAGCTTATTTAGGATAAAATAGCTTATATGCTATAACTAGGCGCGGATCTCAAATAGATAGTTAGAGGACTATAAGCTAAAGACCCCTTCTATAGAGATATTATAGCTAAGGTTCGCTAGGATGCTAGGGAATATTAAGGATACCGAATTAATAAGAATAATATCCTTTAGTTCAGAAGAAGACTTATTATTCTAGAAGAGGGATCCCTTTGCTATAAAATCCTAAAGAATTATTATAATATACCTAGATTAGGGTATATAGGAGTAAATAAGATAGCTAAGCTAATCTTATAAAGGTTTTATTAGCTATATTTAATAGAGGATATATAGCAATACGTCGCTAAGTGCCTATACTACTAAGGGGTGCGCATACTATAGCATAAGCTATACAAGCTATTATAAATACTAGAACTACTAGTATACCTATTCTAATAGATTTCTTTAGACTTCTTAACTAGCTTGCTAAAAAGTTGCTAAGATAATAGAATTACTTATAATATAATTCTAGTAATTATATACTAGATAACTAAAGTAGCATGGTTCTTAGTAATAACTAAGTAACTAGATACTACGGGTTTAGCAAGGATCTTATATTAAGAGATCGAGTGCTAATATAGCATACCTAAGGCTATTATTAATAACTAAGATAAATTAATTACTAGCTAGTTCTAGCGAGACTAGACTAAGGCCTGAGATATAAAAGGGTATATCTCTACTATATACTATCTATAGATAGATAGCTAGACTAAAAGAATATACTAAACCTTAACTATATATCTTATAAAGTTTAGCAAAAGCTCGTGCGACTAATAAGCAATATAATTAGTTAAAGCCGAATTCTTATATAATAATAGTAAATATGCTATTATTAGTATATCCCTATTTGAGGCCCTTATAGGATATTACTCTCAAATAGTTAATTACTACTAGCTAAACGTGAAGATCAGGATATAAGGGGTTAATAAAAGGCTTAAGAAGCTAATAGAGGTTTGCTAAAGAATAGCTAAGAACTAGTAATATATAATAGAGGTATAAGCTAAGAATATAAATACTAGAAGAAAAGCGTAATTATATAACGTTAGAGATATTATAAGACTCTTAATAAAGAACTTCTATTTTATAAAGGGTTAGCAAAAGCTTACCCTAAGATTTATTCCTATACTAGTTATAGAAGTTATAGGTTCTAATACCTATAGAGTATAACTTCTAGAGAAGTATAGCAGAGCGTATAATATCTTCTCTATCGCTCTACTTAAGCTATAATATAGCTAAAAGCATACTAAGGGGTAGCTCCTAGACCTTAAAGAAGACCCTAAAGAATAGGAAGTTAAAGATATTATATTATAGAGGAAAGGGCTAATAAGCCCCCTATATTTAGTTAAGTAAAAAAGCTAGCTAGTAGAGTATAATACCTATAAGCCTGAAGAATACTTAGCGAATACTTCGCGAATCCTCGCTAGATTTAAGAAGTAGTAGTATAAGTTATATTATAAGTAGGATAACGAGTAGTATAGATTAATAAGAAAAGTTAATTAACTATAAGATAGCTAAAACGCTAAGAGAAGACCCCCCTCCTATAAAAGTAATACAAACCTTATAGATATCTAACCTTATATTACTATAGAATTCTACTATACCTCTGCTAAAGTTCTGCTAGCACTACTAATTATTATTATTATTATCACCCTCATTATTATTATTATTATCCTCGCTCTCCTCCTCTAAGCTATTACTAATAATATTACTATTACTACTCTAACTATTTCTCTCTATAGTATTATTAGAGTTGCTATCCTCTATAGCTAAGGACTTATCCTCCTCGTTATTATAAACCTAGTATTGCTAAGCTATTGCTAAGTTCTTACTAACCTTCTTATAAGAATTAGGTCGAGCTGCGGGGCTACTACTAACAACCTTAAAGATAGTAATAGGAGCTTAGTAATAAGTATTATAAAGCATATAGGAACCTTAAACCTTTAAAGGCTCTTATAAAGGAAGCGTAGATATATAAGTATTACTCTTTAAAAGCTGTATTATTAGGATATTAATAAGCTTATTAAAAAAGGTAGCCTACTTAAAGATATAACTCTTATTATATAAGTAAGTAGAGAGAGTATTATCAAGCTATATTATAATCTCTTTAACTAAAACCTTATCCTTAGCCTAGCGAGCTGCTTGCGAATATATATTAGATTAATAAAAGGGTAAGACTAACTATAAAGTTAAACCTGCCTTAAGCGAAACCTATAGATACGCCTAGGTATATAAAGCTATACTCTCCTTAATACCTATAGCAAGGAGTTAGTTCTTATAGTTCTTAGAACTAGGCTTAAGACTAGTAGGGTTTACTAACTAGTTATAGAGGCGTTAGAGAAGCTCCTGCCCCTGCTCTATAGCTATAAAGATATAGAAGATCTCATGCTACTAATACTAGCTAGTAGTAATTATATAAATATAATACTTAACCTAGTTCTAAAAGAAATAAGTAAGATTAAGAAGATAAATAGGAATCTAGAGATAGGAAAAGTTAGCCCGTACCTTCCCTAAATAATTACTAAACTTACCCTATAGTATTTAATATTACGAACTTAGTATAACTTATATATATAATCACTATTATATTAATAGGTATAGATAACCTAGGTATTCTTAGGGAGCTATAGCACGTAGCTAACGCAGGGTTTGCTACTACCCGCCTGGTTATGCTAGTAGTTACTACTACTAAGCTTAGCCTTAGTAGGGCTATACTTAGCAAGGAGTTAGCTAATAAGGCTCTTAGCGCTTATAATATTTAAGGAAGTATTAAAGATAAAAAGGGTCTAAAAAGGCTTAATAAAGGGCTTAGATAATATAAAAGTAGTTATTAAATAATATAGTATAAGGAGGAGGGAAAAGAACTAACCCTAGGGCGGGAAAAAGCTATTATTTTATAAATAGCTAAAGAGACCTCGCTAAACTATTATAAAAGTAGATATAACTTCGGATAGCAAAGAATAGTAATTACTTACTATAGCAAGTGCTACCTACTAGGAGGTAGACGTAATAAATTAGTAATAATAGTTGCTATCTAACCTACTTAATAGCCTTATAACGCGCCTATTTAAAAGGGGGATAATAAGATAAAAAACGAAGTTATTATAAGGGTATAGTATAAGAAAGTACTTACTAGATAAAGGGCGAATAGCAGGAGAATAAAAATAAAGTTACTATAAGGATAACTACTCTCTATTAAAAGGAAATAATAGGATCCCTTTAGAATAGCCCGGATAGAGTGCATAAAAAGGCCTAAAAGGAAAGGAACTATAAGGAATAGGACTATAAGCTTAGCTACTATATCTATAACACTAAGGGCCCTACTATGTTTTAGCAAATATATAGCGGATAGTTATTATAACGGATAATAATAGTAATAAGTTAAAGGACTAGGACCTACCCCGGATAGCTAAGAAGGATAATAATAGAGGGCTAACCTATAATACCCGATCTTATAGTAGGGACTACTATAATTAGAAGGGGGATAATTATAAGGGATTAGATACCTAGACTAGGGAAGCTAGAGATACCTCAGCTAGTATAGGCTAAAAGGATAGAGAGGCTTATAAGCCTAGGGTATAGAACCCTTATAATAAAGACTTAGTAAATACTTACTAAAGGCTAGAAATAAAGGATCTTAGAAGAAGCAAGCAAAAGTAGCATAATAATACTAGTCCTACCTTTTGGGGCTTCTACTATTAGTTTGACCTGACCGTGGCTCTTAGCCCCTTGATACCTTTATACTACTATAGTGATATACTAGCCTTAGTATAATAGTTCTTAAAAACGCAGAGTTTTAAGTCTAATATATCTATCTTACTATTACTATACTTAAAGTTATTATTATTATATAATTTAATAATACTCTTAAGTTAGTATAATAAAGGGATCTTATTTAATAGAAATTAGGCTTATTAGTTCTATCCTATAGGCCTTATAAAGTTAAGACCTTAGGTATTATTCCTAGTATTTTAGAAAAAAAAGGGTTAGGCAGTCTCTAATAGAGGGGGATAAGGGAGCTAATACATAGGGGATATAGGAGTAGTAGAGGGCTTTTAGTATTATATAGGAGTAGTAATAATAGGACAAAGAGGGGCTTTATTATCCTATATAATCTCTATAAAGAAAGTAGGGTCTTAACTATACCTTTTAATAGTTAAATGGTATTATAATTTAATTAAATTAAAGTTATTGTTACTCTATAAGTAGAAGTTAAATTATTAAATAATATTAGTAATATTCTTTTTAACTTAAGTACTATTATAAATAATATATATATTATTATTAATAAGGACCTTCCAAAGGGCTTTAATAGTGTAGGTATTTATATAGTTAAAGGTCTTAATAATATTCTAAAAGTCTTCCTTAAAATTAGCTTATAGTTAGTAACCTTAGATATAGTACTTAAGGTATTTATTAGTATAATAAGTAATATAGCTAGTAGTCTTAGCTTAGTTAGTCTCTTTAGAGTTAAAGGACTCAACCTAATTATATATCTTATAATTAATAATAGCTTTAAAAATATTAGGGATTAGGATTACTAATTAGTATTAAGGTAAAGAGGAAGGAGAAGGAGTAAGAGAGGTATTAATATTATTAGCTATTAGGAAGAATTAATAGAGCTATATTAAGAAATTATATAAGACAGTTAGGCTAATTTCTATATCTTAATTATAAATACTATCCCTAAGTTATAGCTTTAAGTAATTAGTTCATATATTAAGTAACTTAAAGACATTATTACTTAATTTTCTTCTTATTAATAACCTAGTTCTTTTGCTTATATATAATATTCTTATTTACTTACTTCCCTAAAAAGGGGATCTTTAGAAGGAATTACGTATTTCCCTAAAGAGGGGACTTAAGGGGGGATTATTAGGAGGGCTTCCCTAAAGAGGGGACCTTCTTAATAAAGGAATTACTTAGAAGAGGGGTTTAAAATACTTATTTATTTAGAAGAAGGATTTAAAATACTTACTTACTTACTAGATCTTATTACCCCTAAAGAAGAAATACCTTAAAGAGGGGATTATTAATTACTTATTATTTATAATAGATTTTAAGGTAGTAGAAGTAATAGTTTTAAAAGGAGATAGGAAGGGGAAAGAATTCAAGGTCTTAATAATACAATTAACTAATCATAATTAACTAGTTAAAATAGTTTTTAATAAAAGCTTAATATATAACGTTTTACTCTAGAAAAATAGGTATTACTAATATAAGCTAATTAAGATAGATCTACTAAACCTTTACTACTAGTAGAGTAATTATTATTGAAAGCTGTTTAATACTTACTATAACTTAGATATAATAAATATAAAATAGATAGGATAAAGTTCAGAAATTAAGGTTATAAAGTTATAACGTTATAGGTAGTAAAGTTATAAGAAGAAAGAAGGTAGGAGAGGGGTTATTTAAATAGAGGAGGGGGAGTAGGGGGAGAGGGGGGAGGTAGAAGTAGTAGCCTAAAGTTAGACGGTTAACTTTTAATAACTATAAATAAACCTAATTTAGTAATTATTATAAAACTTAAAGTTATAATCTTTTTAAAACTATCTTATATAAGTAGTTAGGGCTTACTATATTTAGAAGTTATAAAATTCAAAGCTATAAATAACCTTATAATAATATAATTAAGGCGAGTAGTTAAAATTAAAGTTATTTACTTTAATAAGTAATTAGGGCATATTACTACTCTCTTATAGTAAGTAGTTAGGGCTTACTATTATTATCCTAGGTTATTACTATTATTAATATAAATAGAGGGTTAGAGATAGTAGATTTAAGTATTAAGGAGGGGGTTAAAGGAGGGAGAAGTAACGAGGTTACTATTAATATTATAAGGTACTAAATAATATTAAATATTAAATATACTAAATTTATTAAAAAGGATTTATAAGAGTTAAAATTAGTAGAATACGTAACTAATATAAAGTAGAAAGAGAGGAAGTTAGTAAAGAGCTTTAACTAATTATAATACTAATATAAAATTATATAGTTAGTAGGTATAGCATATAATATTTATAGTATTTATAAGGGTAGTAGAAGGTATTCAAGGAGGGTAAAAATAAGGGGAAAGTAATAACTTTATTAGTATAGTAAAAGATTATAAATTATTAATTATTAGTATTAAGGTTACAATAAGGTAATAGGGTAGGTTATAGTTATTATTAATAGTAAGGGATCTAAAACTTCGTTTATAATATTAGTAATAACTTTAGAGGTCTTAGGTTAGAATCAGAGGCTAAACTATTAGTAACTAAATCATAAAATCTCTATTAATATAATAATTGTATATAAGAGGAGGCTTAGGATCGTTAAGTAGTAAATGTTATCTCTTTATATTATTAATCCCTACTAATCTATAGTTATAATATAATAGTAAAGTTAATTACTAATTAGTATTAGTTTTATAATACTAGTATTAAAAAGAGTAGGAGGTTAGGTATAATATTAAAATCTGAATTAATAATATTAAAGTTAATATCAGAGGGTAGCTAGCGAGGTATAAATAATATAAGAAGCTAATAAGATAGGTTATATAATAGGTTATATAACTACTCGCTAGGTCCTACTTCTTCTAACCTAGGCTATAGATCCAAAGTCGGATCTAGCCTACCGGGCGAGTAGGAGTCCTATATACTATATAGGTGGGCGAATATTCCTATAGAAATTTTATAGGGTATTATTAATATACCTCTAGAAGCTAGTAGGGGTACTAATTAGGCTAAATAGGTAAATTACGTCTTTAAATAATTTATATCAGGTCTTAAATATAATTCTCTCCTAATACCCTTTTATTATCTTTAGCTTATAAAAAGCTATCATTATGTTTAATTTAGTATAATACTTAGTTATATTTATTTAATATAATATCTTAGAGATTAATAAGAAGGAGTAGTAATCTTTTCTAGTAATTATATTAATGGTTCTATAGTTAATATAGAAGCAAATCCCCCTATTTAGCTTCTTTATAAAGAGTATTAATACCCTAGCTAATAAGGTATTAGCTTTAATAAACCCTTTATTTAAAAGGTCCTATAGGGTTTTGTTTAATAATAATAGCTCTTCTCTTAATATACTATAGAGAGGGCCTTAAGGGAGTAATAGTTCCCCTCTATTAAGTTTCTAAATAGAGTTAACTTAATAATTTACCCTAAGTTACTTAGAAAGTAATAAATAAGCTTTATAAGAGTTAGATAAGTTAGGGAATTCTTTTAATACTTAGTTTAATAAGTAGTATTATTAATTATCTTTTAGTTTTAAGTTTAAAGCTTTCTTAATACCTATTAAGCTAATAGCTTATATTAATACGTCTATAATACCCTCTTAATACTTACTTTATTATCTTATTAAGTATTAATAGATAATAGAGAATAAGGGTATATTAAGGAACGTTATAGCCCTTATTTCTTTTATAAGGGGTATTTCCTCTTAGTCTTTTAGGTATAACCTCATATAGCCCTTCTTATAGTATACGTAGTAAGCTATAGTATTATAAATGACCTAGTTTTATTCTATTTAGGAGCGCCTTAAGAGGATATTAAGGTCTAAGCTATTAACTATATATCTAAAAGTATATTAAGTATAATTACTTATTTCCAAGTTAAATATCATTATACCTAAAGTATTACTTAGTAATAATCTACTAAGTATATTTCTTCTTATTAGTTAGTATTTTCTTTTAATATATAGAAAGTAAAGGTATTAAGCTAGGGAAAGATTAATTATTATATTAGGTTCGGAGTTATACTGTAGCCCCTTTATAAAAAAGACTATAATAAATTTACTTAGTTTATAGGTATAATCTGGGAAATACTCTATAGGTATTTTAACTTATACTCTCTACTAGTTAAGGAAAATAGTATAGGAACCTTATATATTCCTACTTAGAAGTAAACCCTTATATAAAGTTAGATATATGCTATACTAAAGCTAACTAAATTATAACCTAGAAACGCCCTCGCTAAACCTTCTAGTAAGGTAAAAGCTGCTATATAAGATAACTCCTTAACCTAAAAGGTTAACCTTCTAGTAAGGTATTATAAATATCACTATATAAGAGATAACTCCTTAACTAAAGAGGTCTTTCCTAAGAGGCTCTTATAGCTAGAAGTATAAGACGCTCTATAAGTAGGGCTTTATACCTCTTCTTTTTCTTTATCCCTATAACTCATAATAAATCCTTAAAGATATTAGTCTTAGACCTTATATATAAAAACGCTAAGCTTATATAAGGTATACCCTTTAATATTAATAGTATATAAGAGATTACTAGAGAGTTTAGTATTAATATAATTAATAAAACCTATTCTTTTATTAATTACTCCATTATATATAGAAAGTATATTATCAATATAGTCCCTAAAAGGGCTCTTATTAATTACCCTAGAGGGGATACTTATAATTATATTATAGCTACGTAAGCGAACTTAGTAATAGAAGCTAAGCGGGTTATTATATACTCTATAGAGTAGCCCTTCTTTAAGTAGGTCCTCTATACTATTAAGGCAGAGACAGCCTAGGCCTATTAGGGCTTATTAGTAAGTATAGCTTATACTACCTAATAGAGAGAGCGTTACTAATAATAATATAGTTACGAAGGTATTAGCTAACCTGATTCAATAAGAGGACTAGCGGATAAAGTAGTAATAGAGGTAGTATTTAATAGTAGCGTAGGTGGTACGCGAGAGGATAGGTTAATAGTTTTATCGTCTATTAAATAATTAAAAACTATATTATTATTAATATAAAAGTGAAGATCGTGAGGCTATAGGTATATATAAGTGCAGCTATAGTTAGGAGAGGATTATATAACTAAAGGCTATATATAATTAGGAGGCGCGGAGTTAGAAGGTCTATTATACTTAAGCAGGTAAAATTACTATATAGTAGCTAGAAGCCTTAATTATTATATAAGTATTCCTCTTAATATCTATTAGGGTATAAGCTAAATATCCTTTATTAATTCTAACTTAAATAATAATAAGCTTATTATTAGCTAGTTATGCCTATTTATATTCCTCTTAACTTAATATCTCCTCTTTAATAAGCTTTAGGGCTTAATTTCGCTCTAGAGTTAGTTCTTATCTAACTTCTTATTTTCTTTTGAAGAGTTAGTAATTACTTAGTAATTATTTTTAACTTTATAGCTTATAGGTCTTTCTTTTAAAGTCTTAATTTTTATAACCCTAAGTAGTTATTTCTTTTTATTAAAGTAATACTAAATAATATACCTTTTAACTCTATAAGTATAATAGATATAGGAATCTTTTATACCTTATTATAATCATTAATATTATTTTAGAGAGGTACTTAAGGAGAATTTAGAGTTTTAGTAGCTATAATATCTTACCCCTTTAATTTAAGAGATATATATAGCTCTAGTTATATATATATATCTATAAGAGTATAGCTAAAGGCCTAAACCAGGAAAGGCTAGAATATTGAAACGTAGATATCCGTTATTATATTAGACTATTGCTTAACCTTCTAAGTTCTTTGCTTATAGAGTGCAGAGTTTTCTCCAAGGTGTATTCCTTCGCCCTTAACTCGCCGACGTTTTGCTAATAGCATAGCTCTACATCCTGTACCCGCTACTATTCCTTATAATTACCCCCCCTTCTAAAGCCTTGGTCCCTAAGGCGTACTAGTAGGGTAATATAGCTCTATATCGCTAACTATAGGGCGATAGTTTAGCGCTTTTATTATATTATTTACTATCGCTCCTTCCTATGCTAGATTTAGGCTACTATAGCGAATAATATATTTTATTTTCTAGCGGTTTATATATTTTTAAATTTTAAGTATTGCTATTATTTTTTAATTAGTTGCTAATAGTTATATAACTATTTAGTAGTATATAGCTAGTAATTATTTAGCCTTATTACCTAGCGATACTAATTATAAAAGGGCGTCTACTTTTCGAGGTCTCTAACCTAGCTGGATTTTTCCCCCTTTAGTATCTCTTTTTTAACTTAATAGCCTTTATTACTTTTCTTTTCGTTATCTATTCTGCGAGCCTTTACTATAATTATTAATTTTCTAGCTCTTCCTTTTCTAGTTTATTTCTTTTACTATTATCTTACTAACTATTCTCCGTTATATCTTATATCGTATATATAAGTATAATTCTCGCTAAGTACCTATACGATCCCGAAATCCTCTCTAGTAACCTTACTAGTAATTCTAATAGTAGCTATCCCTATCTCAGCTATCTCTATAAGATATATTAAGATATCGTTAACTTTCGCTATATATATAGCGAGTATATATAGAAGTATATCTATTACAACTTCGATAAGAAGAAATATGCTATTATAAGTCTCTGCTAGTTTACTACTAGGTTGCTATATGCTAACGCTTAGTAGGTTCCCTAGGAGCTTTAGGGTATAGCCTAGACTACTTAGAATATATTCTACTAGATCTAAATTTAGGAATAAGAGGGTATCTTAACCCCTCTTTATTATTATTATATTCTTATTTCCCTTGCTAATTATTTAGTAGTATAGAAACGTATTACTAAGCTAATCTATAATCCTACTACTAGTAGTAGTAGCTATAATATAGACTAGCTCTAACTCTAGGAGCTCGCCTCTATTTATAAGCACTTCGCCCTTAATATCTTAGTTTATATAGGCTATTGCTCACTACTCCCTCGCTAATTATAACCTGCTAATAACTAGTTCTAGGTTAGTACCCTTTATAATAATATTAATATCCTTTAGCGCCTAAACGCCGCCTAGCTGCTATATATTTATAATAATAGTCCCGCTATATACCTCTATAATGAGATCGATTATCTAGTTAATAACTTTTTAATAAAACTAGTTCCTAAGCACCCTTATAAGTATAATATTAACTCCTTTCCTAAGTTTAATAAGTCGCTTTAAGATAACCTCCTTAAGTATATTTCTAATAATATTCCCTCCTACTTTATTACTATTACTAGTGCTCGCCCTATCTCTTGCACCTTATACCTCTATATTCCTACTAAATATAGCTAAGAGAATAGCAATAATTTAGTAAAGAAGGCTAGGAAGGCTAAGAAGACTAAGGCTACTATTACTATCTCTAATAATAGCTCTAGTAACGAGTTAGGTAGTGAGGCGGGTAGTAGCTCTAGTAGAGAGTCGGGTAGTGACCGGGGTAGTAAGTCTAGTAGTAAGTTAGCGGGTAGTCGGTCTGCAGGTAATAATAATAGGGATGCTAGTAATATTAGTAATACTAGCTTAGCGACTAGTCGCTATGGTGCAGTTCGTGGTTATAGTAATCGGGGTGCTCGCGCCCGTAGCTATAGTCGGAAGTAAATAACTATTCAGATAGTTAGCTCCCTCCTTTTTCTTATAGGATAATACCCTTTTTTTGCTATAATATTAGTAATAATTCGCTACTTAATACGATTAATATTCTACTTCTTAATTTAGCTTCTATTTAATAGTCTTATAATTTATAATTAGCGACTTATTGCTATAACTTTATAACTAGTTATCCTACTTCTTATAAGACCTCCTATACTATCTATTAAACTTATAAATAGCCTCCTACGTATTCGCTAAGTTCTCTATAGGTTCCTATGTATTATATTCTATAGGCTATCCTACCTATTTAACTAGATACTATATATTATTGCTAATACCTTGCTATATAATAATCTCTTCTACCTCCTATTCTTCTAGCTTATCCTCGAGCTCTAGGTATATAGGTAAACCCTCGCTGCCTTCTTAGCGGTCGTCCTATAGTTCTAATAAGGTAATAGAGAATACGTTATACATCCGTTAGTACTATAGTAGTATATAGACCCTATATGCTTATATGCTAACTAGTTCTATAATAGCTACCTATATAAACCTAGGTGCTAATTTTTTATTCTTAAACCGGAAGTTCTTTATTAATAGCCTAACGACCTATCCCCGATAGTAGGTCTAGTTCTTATGCCTTATATTATAATACTTAGCTTATGCTTTAGTAGCCTTCTACTACTATTCCTAGGCCCTCTCGCGGAGTCTTGAAATATATTCGATTTACTCCCTTACGCCCTATACCACAACCCTATTCGCAAGGGCTATATATTCTACGTAATGCGGGTAATAACTATATAGGGCCTCTATTAGCGAGTAGCTAGTAGTATTATAGCGACTATTATTATATGCGAACTCCGCCTCGGGTAGCTAGACCGCTTATTCTTATAGCAAGTCGCTAGCGTATGCTTGCAGGTACTTTTCTAACGTCTAGTGCGTCCTTTCTAACTACCTATTAGTCTAGGGATAGTATATAGTAGAGAGGTAGTGCTTAATATCCCTCTCTCTCGTGAACTCTTCCTAAAATTAGCTAGTTAGGAGCTTATTTTAGTTGCTAATAATACCCTCTAGAGTGCTAAAACGGCATTTAACCCGTTCGTAGATAATCCGCGCTAACTTAGTAGCTATTAGCTGCTTTATCGTTAGGATAAATATAGCGAACTTAGTTATTTAGTATATAATAACGAGAACTATATTATATTCTCCGCCTATATACTAAGAGCTCGCTAGTAATCTAGTAATAAAGTCTATACTTATTTCCTAGAATAGGTATATAGGTAAGGGTAGTAGTTATAATTTCCTATAAGGCTTATGCCTCAGAACGCAGTTCCCCTAGCATATATAGCACCTAGTAATGTAATTATATATATCTATAGCTAAGTTTAGCTAATAGAAGTTCCTCGAGATTAGCTTAGTAGTCTTATTCACCCCTATATGCCCCGCCCTGCGGTTATCGTGGTATTAGCGAAGGATCTCTAGCCTTAGAGACCCTTCTTATAGTATCTCTAGCTATCCCTTATAGAATAGGGTTCCCTAGCTATCGATTATATAGCCCCTATAATCGCTAGCCGGTCCGCGCGCCCTCTTTAATTATATCTAGTAGTATAAGTCGTTAGCTTATAGTCTATAGATAAGATTTTCTATTGCTTTAGAGGGTTACTAACTATCTACTATTTCGCCTATTATAAGCTCCCTTATAACCTAGCATAGGATATACTATTACGCTATAATAACCCTAGCTTTAAATAAGTCCTCTTAGTTAATAACCTCTTGCTAAGCGTTCTCCATATTACCCCTTGCTCTTTAGCGTCGGGTTGTTATAGCTGCTATAGTTATAGTAATATTAGTGCGCTATAGAGCGCAATGCTAACTAGAGACCGAGGCGTCTCCGCCCCCGGAGCTATCCGTCTAGAAGGGGTATCTCATACTAGCCTTTATAGCGTTAATAAATGCTTTTGAGGTCTCTATACTACCTCATAGTATAGTAATACTTATCTAAAGGTCCGCTAGTAGTTTGCTAACGAGCCTTAGCTTCTTCACTAGGGTTAGGAGTATATTATTATACTTTACCTCCCCTTCTATATAGTCTAGCCTCCTAGATAAACTATCTGCTAGGTTTATAACCCCCGACCTATGCTCTAGGTCGAAGTTAAATACTAAGAGTTTATATATCTACCTAGCGAGCCTTCCCCGAAGGTCCTATATAGGCGTGCTAATAACTCCTTTTAGCGCCTAGTAATCCGTTAGGATTATAAACTTCTTTAATATACCCTGAAGGTAGTAAGCCTAATAGTCTAAACTCTTAACTATAGCGAGAAGTTCCTATTAGCCTGCTCCCTAATATTATTCTATATTACTAAGTTTCTATAAGTAGTAGGTAACTAGTTGCTACTAACTATCGATATGCTATAATAAGATACTAGATATAGCCTTTATAGAAGCATCCGTTTTAACCCTTATCTCATAGGTTAGGTCCTAGTATTAGAGAATTATTACTGAGCAAAAGGCTGCTTAAAGCTGCTTAAAAGCTTATTAAGCCTCTTCTAGCTAGTAAAACTCGCCTCCTTTCTTGCTATTCTCGCTACCCTTTAGTAGGGATATTATTAGAGCTATAATACCTAAGTATCCTATAATAAACTTATAATAGAAGTTATAGAATCTAAGGAAGACCTAGATATCTTAGTATATCTTTAGCAGCTTTTATTTAATAATAGCTCGGATACGAGTTTAGTCTATTAATATACCCTCAGGCGTAATAATATATCCTAGGAATTCTACCTGCTATTAGTAAAACCTATACTTACTAAGCTTAATATAGAGCTCCTACTAGCGAAGCCTGCGGAGTACTTAGAGAAGGTCCTTTATATACTACTCTCTTATCTCTAAGTAGATTATAATATTATTTATATAAGCGATATAATAGGTATCTAGCAGCTTAGCGAGCGCTTAGTAAATATATACCTAGAATATAGCTAGGGCGTTTATAAGTCTAAATAGCATAATAGTATATTTAAAGTACCTATAACACGTCCTAAACGCTGTTTTCTAGCGATCCTCTAGCTTAATATAAATATAGTAGTATATATCTCGAATATCGATTTTCGAGATCTATTTCGCTCTCCGAAGCCTATCTAATAGTTTGCTAATAAGGGGGAGTAGATATTAGTTTTTTATTATCACCTTATTTAGGCCTCGATAATCTATATAAAGGCGTAGGGACCTATCTTTCTTAGGTATAAAAAGGATAGGGGTGCTTACCTCGCTAGTTAAGGGTTAGATCCGCCTAGTTGCTTAGTTATTAGTAATATATTAGCGAAGTTCTTCTAACTAATACTCGTTTAATAGGTAGATAGGCCTATATAGGGGTTTCTTTCCTTTAATTAAATCAATAGTATATTCCGCACCCTCTAGGACTAGGTACTACTTTACTAACTATTTATTAAATATTACCTATTCACTAGATAGTTCTAGTAGTAACTCTATATCGCCCTCTAGGGTATCTTCTTCTTCTAGAGCCCTAATTAGCAGCTTATAGGGGGCGATATTCCCTAATATATATATAATATAAGCCTTCTAGCTATTCTTAACGATCTCTTATATAAATACTAATAGCTTAGCAATACTAAAGCATTCATATTCCTAGGTATTTATCCAGGTATTAATTATAATACCCTCTCTTCTTATAGAGTATTGCAATAGGAGAAGGTCCCCTGCTCCCTCGGGTTAGGAGGCTTTAGCGAAGAGTTGCTATATCTTCCTCGCTCCTCCTCCTAAGTTAATAAGGAAGAATATTAACTAGTATATATTTTAGCTTATTATAGATAACCTATTAAACCCTTCTAATATAGGGGTAATAGCTACTATAGGTTATAATTATAGGGACTTAGCTAGTTAGCTACTAATAATATTAACCTAGGAATAGGAATCTATATCTACTACTACTTCTTATTTAGCGATATTCTAGAGAATAATCGCCTATCCTTTTATAATAGCTCCCTTTAGGAGGGTATCTAGTTCTAATTTAGGCGTAGGGGTTATTAGTATAATCCCCTAGCTTACTCGTTTTCTAATAAGTCGAGTTCTTTAACTCTTAAGGATTAGATTATATTAATTCTCGCTTTCTTAGCGAGTACTTAATATCCTACTACTATTTTATTCGCGCTTCGTTTTATATATTTATCTAGGTAGTCTGCCTTTTTATATCCCTTTTGCTTATAGCTAAAGCATATTATATAATTAGATATTATAAGTTATATACTAGGGCTAGATATAGACCCGTTCTAGTTAGATCCCTATATTATGCTACTAACCTATTAGGGAGGTATTAAGCTTTAGGAACCCCGCATTATCTTCTAGCTAGAACCCTACTAGCCTATCTTTTAACCTAACCTCGCTACTAGGGGCCCCCTTAGGTTATACTCTTCCCCTATATGCTATTTCTTGCTTTCGCTTTATAGAGGTTTGCTATCCTATTAGTAATATATCTCCTATAAGTATTTAGCTTTTATAGCTATATCTCTTAGCCTCTATATCTTAACTTTCTAATATTCGAGTTCCCTATATAGGAATAGGGCTAATTAGAAGTATAGCATATAGGCCTTAGCCTTGCTATCTTCTATACTAACTATACCTAAGTCCTAATATATTGCTAACTATTTAGCAAAGAACTATATTAGTAATTATATCTCCTTCTGCCTTATTATATCGAGCTTCTCGCGGTACCTTCGCTCTTAAAGCTTAGGGTTAATATAGTATTAGCGAGTAAATACTATAAAGTTAGCTTATACTAGGTCTCCTTCTAGGCTAGCCTTATAGTATTGCTACTAGGTCTATAGGGATAGGCTTATCTTCGTGAGTACTTATTAGACCTACTGCTCCGGCGTATTACTAGCGCGTAGTTAGTTTCTATCCTCAATCGCTTAGATCTAGTTACTAACCTAGTTTATAATAAAGTCCTCGGTTATAGTATAGTAGTTATATATAAGGGGCTTTTTATATTCTCTCTACAGGTATCTAGGCGCTGAGCGATTAGCGAGTTCTTATAGTAGGGCGGCGGTTTATTCCTTATGCTACTATTGCTATAGATATATCTACTCTATAAAGCTCTCCTATTATTTCTATAGTAACCCTATAGCCTAGGTAAGGATACTAGAGATACTAGCTTCTCGGGGCGTCCTAGGCGGGGTGCCCTATTAGCTACTACTTACTATTTATTTGCCCCTCGAGAGGTGGTCTGCCTAGTCTAGCGCTATCTAGGACCTAGCCCGACCCCTCGGGGTTATCCCTCCTGCTATGTTATTACCCGGGTTATCTATTCCCCTAATATAGCGTCCGCGCTACGTTCCCTATATCTCAGGGCTTAGTAAATAACTAGTATCTCGTTAGCTAAGACCCTATTAGTTATATTCTATATATCTAGCTTAGAGCTTATTATAATTAAACTCCGTTACTAATTTATTAGTATACTATTACTAGTTCGCTTTAGATATTCTAACTAGCGCTAGTTTTTCGAATTAAGGTAGAAGCAATAGAATTATAAGAGTATAGCTAAAGGCCTAAACTAGGAAAGGCTAGAATATTAAAACATAGATATCTGTTATTATATTAGACTATTGCTTAACCTTCTAAGTTCTTTGCTTATAGAGTGCAGAGTTTTCTCTAAGGTGTATTCCTTCGCCCCTGACTTGCCGACGTTTTGCTGATAGCGTGGCTCTGCATCCTGCACCCGCTACTGTTCCTTATAATATCCCCCTTAGTATTTTAATAATAAGTCTCTAGTAGGTTATTAAGTAATTACTAAAGGCTTTTTAATACTCTACTTTCTATATAATATTCTAAACCTTTAAGAGCTAATTATTATAATTAGTAAATAAGTTAATAATAATTAACTATTCTTTAGCCTAGAGGTAAAAGAGGCCTCTAAGAGTAAGATCTAGACTTAATTTAGCTAGTTTATACTATTTATATTAACTAGTATTTATTTAAACCTTAATAAGAAAGTTACTAGGGATTTATTCTCTTTTTACTAGAGGGTCTATAGTTAAATTATAGCTTATAACTAAATATTAAGGCTCTTATAAGTCTAATTAAGGTAAGTTATAAAGTCCTCTAGGTTATATTTTTTATTATTACCCCTAGCTTAAAAAAAGTAGAGACTACTTATTAGGAAGTAGTATTTAAATAGGAGTTAAGGAAGTATTATATTTCTATATTTATAAAGTAGAATACCTTATTAATAGTAATCTTATACCTTATTTATTATACTTAAGATGTATATTCTCAACTTACTTAAAAGCTTTAGGGGTAAGGGTAATAGCTTCTAATATATTATACTAAGTATTATTAGTACTTTATTAGTAGTACTTATAAGGTCCTATACAGCTCTATATTAGCTATTCCCTCTCTTAACTTCTTATAACTATAGCTAGAGGGACTTTAATATTACTATTAAATTAGCTTATAATATCTTATCTTAAACTTTAGCTATATTATTATTAATTATCTTACTAACTAATAGGGAATAGTAATTAACTTATTAATATTATTATATAATAATAAGTTTAAATATATAAGGGGTTAAACCTAAGTTTACTTAATAAGAGGGTATTATAATATTAATTATTTAAGCTAAAGGGGAAAAGGGGAAATTTTCCTCTCTAGTAGAGATTTTATTAGTCTATAGGGGATTAATAAGTAGGCCCTAGTAGCTCCTTTTAGGTAGTAAACCTAGGTAGAAGCCTAGGTAGGTTAACCCGGGCGTAGCTTATAACAGATATATAGATATAAGAAGATTTAGTTTTTAAATAAAATCTGTAAGTAGAGAGATTGTTTCTAACTAAAATAACTTATCATTCTAGTACCTTATACCTAAATAGGTAAAATATACTAATCAGGGCCTACCTTTACTGCTTTTTCAAGCCTAATTAACGATCACGCTTAGCGAAAAGCTGAGTGGGCGGGAACCCTGGGGAGATGTAGGTGACTAACGTAACATACCTACATAAGTGGCTCGCTAGTCATGGGCCCGGGGCAACGTGGGACTCGAACTCGATTAGATCCATTGCTGCCATCGTTAGCTCTGTATATACTCTTGCTGCCTCAACCTCAACCCCAAGGTCTGTGACAATGAAAACCCATGTCCAAGCTACGACACTTCTTGCGCGCTTTCTTCCAACAGCCAACCACAGCCCCAGGTGCTAGAAGAGCAACAATTACTCCGGCCTCCCTCCTCGCGATATCAATGGCTTCCTACTCCACTGCCATTGCCAAGATCCCCAACTTGGGGCCCTCGCCAGCTGATGCTGACTCGAAGCCCCACCACGTCAAGAAGAGCGGCAAGACTGTTGGTTTCAAGAACGTCCACCCGTCTTACGGTGACGGCGTCGGGCCCTGGGAGCTCATCAGACACGTCGTCTGGCCGAGATTCACAGGTGCACTGCCATCACCGGACACGACTCCCCCGACCGTCTCCGTGGTGAAGCCTGACTTCCTTCCCACCCGCACCGCCTCCGACAAGCTCCGCGCGACCTGGCTCGGCCACGCTTGCTACTTCGTCGAGTTTCCCTCCGGCCTGCGCGTGCTCTTCGACCCCGTCTTCGAAGACCGCTGCTCCCCATTCTCCTTCATGGGCCCTAAGCGATACACTCCCAAACCCTGCGACCTTGCCGATATCCCCTTCGTAGACGCCGTCCTCATCAGCCACAGCCACTATGACCACCTCTCCCACGAGTCCGTTCTCACCATCCAGAGACATAACCCCAATGCCCACTTCTTCGTCGGCATGGGTCTTGAATCGTGGTTCAAGAAGGCTGGTCTGAAGAACGTGACGGAACTGGACTGGTGGGAAGACGCCCAGATAACCATGACTGTCGAGAAAGGCTCTGCCAACGAGCCTGGAACCATTACCGCTCAAGTATCCTGCCTTCCCTGTCAACACACCTCTGCTCGCACTCTGTTTGACAAGGACGAGACTCTGTGGGCTTCGTGGGGGGTCAAGTCAGGCGACAAGTCCGTCTGGTTCGGAGGCGACACCGGATATCGTGCCGTGCCGTACGTTCCCCCGAGCGTCGACGACTATGGCCCCGAGTTCGCATCCCTTCCGGTCTGCCCCCAATTCAAGCAGATTGGCGAGCACCGCGGCCCCTTCAACCTCGGTCTTATCCCAATCGGCGCATACTACCCCCGCGTCGCCTTCTCTCCAATGCATGCCAACCCCCTCGACTCGGTGGAGATCTTCCAAGACACCAAGTGTGAGCGAGCCATGGGCATACACTGGGGAACTTGGGCCCTGACCATGGAGGAAGTATTGGAGCCGCCTAAGCTCCTTCAACTAGCCATGAAGCGAAAAGGCCTCCCGGAGAAGGGCGTGTTCGACATATGCGACATCGGCGAAAGTAGAGAATTCTAGGCCAGTAACGTGCTCGTCTGCTGACAATTTGATTGATACTTCATTACGAGCAGGCGTTGGCGGTCAACATCACTTTCAAATTTCGGGGATGGTGCATCGTCAGATAGGGATACCAGAAATCGTGTAGCAGTCCACGCGAATAAGCACTTGTCTGATACCAGATATGATTTTCGCTAGACCACGTCAATACTGGGTGCTTTCGCGATGATGACTACCACGTAGCACACATGGACATTAGAAGCGGCTTATGAAACGTTGTAGTTTGCGCCTGAATTTCCACGTGTGTCTACACTGACAACATGCTGTCGTCTCTCGTCTAAGCGTTGTCTACGAGTGGTATTCTGTATCGCCCCTCGCTCGTACCCGTCCCGGCCACCGGATCCTCGAATCCCCAACGCCCCGTTGGTCCGCACCCAACAAGGATTCCATCTTTACCCACGCCAGGGTTCCGCGCAACGCCAAGTAATGCAAGCAAAACATAGGAGAGTTTTTATCTTTTCCGGGGTTGTTTCCGAAGCTTTCGATCAAGATCTTTGAAAAAGCTTCCCGATATGATATCTGAGCAGAGGGTGTTTTGCAGGAACAAAAAGATTTGGAAAACGAAAAGGCAGTATGGAAAAGAAGGGGAGAGTTGAGGTGTTAAAATATTCTACTCGCCAGGGCCGACACGTCGTCAAACTGCGCCAACTGATCAAACGCCTTTACGAGTCCCATAGCCGCGCCAGCTGCAGCGCCGCCAACGACCACCATCTCAAGTCCGCCGACAACAGCCTGCCGCAAGCACCGGTAGCCCTGACACCCAGAGACGATACACGTCTTGACGTAACCAAAGGCAAAGAGGGCGACGGCCATGACAACGACGGAGATGTAGAGGGCGAAGTAGACGTCGTCAAAAGGGACGAAGAAGTAGGGGAACAGGGGAACCAGGCCGCCCAGGAGGTAGCCGGCAGCAATTGTCAGTGCAGAGACGAATGCGCGATTGGATGCCGGTTCTTGCTCGCAGTGGTGGAACTGCATGAGGAAGTCGGTGAGGCGCGGAGAGGTCGAAAGGTGGTCCGTCACCTCCTCGAGGGTGTGTTTAGGAAGATCGTAGGGCTCGAGGACTTCGCGAACCTGGGCGCGGGCCATATTTGGGTTGTCTTGTGTCAGACGGGTGCACTCACTCAAAGTTTCTTTGTAAGAGGCGCTGTGAGGCAGGGTTTTAGCAAATTTGGAGGAACAGTGAGCATCCACGTTGAAAGGGACAGAAGGAGAACTTACGCCTCGCTCTTGGCTCCAAGATAACCTCCCAAGCCCATGGAAATAGCTCCGGCAATCAACTCTGCCATGCCGCCATAGATAACGACCTTGGTCTGCCCCAACGCAGACAGACCAGCAGTGAGAGCAAAGGGCACCGTCAGGCCGTCCGAGAGACCAATTGTGGCATCCGAAATGACACGAGCATCGACACGGAACCGGCGTGAGTCGCTTTCAGAGGCCGTCGATGTCGTAGATATGACGGTATTCATTGTCGCCGTCGACGCTGTCCTGGCGCCCAGCAGGGGTTGCCTCTCAAGATCCCTCTCGGTGATGGTGTCGTCCGACATGGTGCTCTCGGCGCGCTCGTTGAATTCTTGACGGGCGGGAGCCTGCGTGCGCCCAAACAGTAGGTTTTTCAAAGCGACCAGACCCATGAATATTCCTCGTACGCCGACTGTCCTTTTCCTGCTGTTTCGACTGAAGAGAGAGGGCTGATACCAAAGAGTCCAATAACTCTCCTCACCTCAAGACTCCCCAGAGGGTTTGAAGCTATTCGTCAAGCGGACGGTGAAATTTGTTTCTCAGTGATTTCCTTTTCTTTTGAAGAGCTGGCGGCTTGTAGGAGGAATTCCGGGGTAATAAGACATGCAAGAGAATTTGTTTGTTTGTTTTTTTGGGGTATGGGTGCTTCCGAGTGATTTGTTCAAGTGCCGAAGCTTTGAGATGAGACAGGCTTTTGTGTCTCTAAAACATTCCTGACCTTTTTGGTTTCCAAAAGCAGACCTGTGTATCATATAAGGGCGAATGAGACAAAAAAAAACACACCAAAAAAACTGCCAGGGAAGAGACCGAGCGACAAATTAGTAACTTCACACCTCCCGCTTGGAAAAGCCAAGCTTGGCTCTTTGCTTTCACACCATCCCCTTCTCTCTCGTTCGCCGAAGAGCTCTCATTGTGACCCAGGGACCCATCGAGGCCCTGGGGCTTCTACAAGCTCTGGGCCTAGTCCCATCCGCTCGCAGGGCTTCAACAGCGACGGTTTATTTTCAGGCGAGTAATCAGCATTGTGTGTTCCATGATTGGCTCAACTCGTATACAAATCAGATTCCCGAAGGCAGTCATTGGCTACCTGGCTCGGGATGGCCCCAGTATTACTCAAAGCTCGGGGGTCCTAGATCAACTTGCCTCTTTGAGTTCTCGGGAGACCCTGCCATCACCAGTTGATTGGATTGTTCGATACCATCGGGGGAGTAAAAGTCGGCTCCCGGCGTTAGGCCCCGGTTCATCACTCAAAGGTTAGAATCAACAAAAGGTGAGAATGGTTTAAAAAGACTGAAAAAAAAAATAAAAAAATATAGACGCTCCAATTCAATTCCGGGGTCGGTAATGGGAAGCCGATAAAATCACGCCCGAACCAAATTCGGTTAGGAGGTTGCAATCTCGATGTCCCGCTGTCAACTCCGCTCGGGGCTTGGTGCGATGAATGCGAAGTGCTGCCTCTATTATTACTGATTCGTGGAAGCGGACGTACTCTGAGACTAGCATAAGAACGGCTCACCTTCTCATCCTACCACGTGCCAAGGCCTCCAAGAAAACCCTTATCATCCTAGACCTGGAATTACGTTGCCGCGAGGCTGGTGCCGCCAATGACGTAACAGAGTTCCTGAACTCTCTCAAACTCGTCATCCGACCTCTGATGGGCCAAGCTTTCTTCAATGCCATCCTTTGACATCTAGAACAGACGCATACTCCTAGGTGCATTGCGGGCGCTATACCGCGTCAGGTGGGTGACCAAAAAATCATCGGCCCCAAGTCGCCGCGCCAAATTCCTAACGAAAAGTATTCTCCCTTCTATATAAACTTGGGATATCATAAAAAGGTATCTTGGGTGAGATCTGACTTAGAGTGCGCCGCTTCTTTGTTCACCCGCTTGCGCGTGGAAGGTAAAAAATAATAATAAAGCTTCTAGGCACTCCAGCAAATCGCCTGCTGTTGCTACTACGACGTTGTGACACGACTCTAATTGTTCCTTGTGCTCTTTAGGCTAAAGAATTATTAATTTTAATTTCTAATGATAAAAGCTACAAAAATGGTTCGAATATATACGCCTTTTCCTTTTAGGCTAGTAGTACCCCTAATCTAATCTATTAACTATATTTAAGTAGTTCTCGAAAGTTTTTTTTCTTTTATAATACTACTTATTATTATTAATAATATTATTAGTTTTATTAATATATCTATTAAGTTTATAGTTATACTATAGTCCCCTTATAGAAAGACTATAATAAATTTAGTTAGTTGATAGGTATAACTCGAGAAATACTATATAGATTACTATAGGGAATAGGCTCTATATATATAGTCTCGCGTAGTTCTACCCGCTCTAATGATAGTATATATATCCCATCGATCTATACGCCCCTATCTTAGGAGACTTCTTTTATATATATCTAGCTATATATAATATACTCCTTTTAGTACTATAGACTTCGCTCCCTATACCTCTAATTACTATACCTACTCTTTTAAGCGCTTTAATCTATTATAATAGTTATAAGCCTAGCTCTTAGCTAGTTTATTCGCTTACTTTACTTATTTCCTATATAACCCCTAATATACTATAATAGCTTTAAGAACCTCATTTTAGTCCTTCTTTTAGCTCTTATTTTAGCCTCCTTTTTTTTTAGTCTCTATTTGACCCCTTATTACTAATATAGTGTTTTAACTTAACTTTATACGCCTTGATGTTTAGCGCCCTTATTATACAGTAATTAAAGCAACCTAGCGCCCACATAGGTCTATTTACTACATTAAAAAGTCGGCTTAAACCTATTACTATTAAAAACTCTACAATAAAGCGAGATAAGAGTAGAAACTATATATATTGCCCCTATAGGCGCCCCTATCATTAGCTAGTATAATATTATAATTACCTCCTAGCTTAATAAAGCTAAGTAAATTATTTAGCTTATACAGCTAAAAAAAGAAGCTATCTTAGCTATCTTTAATATAGATAACTTCGCTTATTTATATAATATACTTAAGAAGGAGGGTATTATTAAACCCTTATTAAAGTACTTTATAAATATTATAATATAAGCCCTTAATATTAAGCGGACTACTCCTACGATTATTATTATAGCTAATATAGTATAGGACCCCCCCTTTTCCCCCCTAGCGTGCCGACCCCTATTATAAGTAGACTACTACTATCGAATTATATAGTATAGGGTATTGAAGTAATTAAAAATAAATATATAACTAACGTAGTTAATAAGCGAGCTGCCTACCTTAACAAATTCCTAGTGCGCTGCATACTAGGATTAGGTAAGAAATTGTTAGTACGCCTTAATAATTTCTTACCTAATCCTACTATGCAGCGCACTAGGGATTTGTTAAGGTAGGCAGCTCGCTTATTAACTACGTTATATAAAAACTCTATATATAGATCCAGGTTAAATTTCTACCTAAAGCTAGCTAATATAGATATCGCTTAATTTAGATAGATTTATAGTACTTTTATATATGTATTACGCTCTATTACGCGCGCCTAAGAGGTTAATTTAATATGACCCTTTAGCTTTAATATAATATAATATAACTAGCTAACTTTTCTAATTAACTTTAAATTGCTTAAATTTTATATATTTAAACTATTTAATACTTTATTTGATTATCTTAATATACTTTTATATACTTATATTATTATTATTATTATTATTATTATTATTACTATTATTATTATTATTATTATTATTATTATTATTATTATTATTATTATTATTATTATTATTATTATTA
>JAOQIF010000046.1:0-175615 GCA_026260285.1 Colletotrichum sansevieriae
ACCGGTCGTTATATATAGGCGTAAAGCAGCCTGGACGTTATTAAATAGTTATTATAGTAGCCTCAGCGTTGCCGTAAGTGCAAACTATTCAACAAACAATACAAGTTAATCGACCAAAGTGATGCCATCACCACTTCCCAATTAAGTAATCCCTCCTCCCTCAGAATTGTTGAATACTTTGATGTCTTATATATATATAGATCTAGCTAATAGGAGGCTATAGATTAGCCCCTGCCCCATTTATTTAGGCATGCCCAGCCACTGAAACATGCTACTATTGCTAACCTCGCTATCATCATATATGCTATTGAGGTTATTCAGACCACCCTCGCTATACTAGACGAAGGCGTATTTTTCTGAAACGTTGGTAATAGGTAGACGCGATTACGGCGATTCGAATGGTGTATTTAACGTTGCGATTGAACGTGAATTGCAAAAGTTTTATATTATCACACATCTCACTTATTATTTACCCCTATTACCTCACTGAACTTCACGATGTCTACTATTACCGTTGCCTCCTCCTCTGCTGCTAACGCGTATGCGATCTTAGGCGCCCCGCGCTAGCGGATCTCTATGCAGATCGAGATAGCCCTTACTACTGTTATCCCTCTAAATCCTATGATTAACGACCTACCTATTATCGTCGTCGGTAGTAAGAGGTACGTCCTCGAGTAGCACTTAACGCGGCGGAGAGGCCGGGGTCGATCCAGCTGGATTCGAGAGCATGGCGACTTCCTCGTTGAGGTTATTCAGGGCCGGGCCGCGGCCTCCTATTGGAGTTGCTGACGATGCGATACCAGAGGGACCCCCAAGGTATTCAACGCCGCTGCTACCTCTGCCGCCCTGGAGCACTTGACGCGGTATGTTATCCTAAGCTTCCTGCTAATATAAAGTCTACTCTAACGAGGCTGAAGTGGCCATCGCGTTTGCAGGATCTCCACCCTCTTAGATGAGGATTCTGACGCCGACTACTCGACGACCCCATCAGACCCTCCTCTATATAAGAGGGTGCGGCTTAATAATAGCAATATCCCTAAGGGTAAGATCACGACTCTACGGGATCTCTGCGTCGCCTCCATCGTCTCCGCCGACCTCCCTTTTGCCCACTTTGAGAATATCTTCCTCTAATAGATCCTACGATACCATAGTACGGAGGTCGCCGGAGAGGTCCCATGGAGTCGTACGTCTATTCGGGACTATCTCCACGACTTCTGGTAGCGCGGAGAGGCCCTCGTGAAGTCGGAGCTCCACTCAGCGGCATCTAAAATACACCTTTCATTTGATCTATGGTCGTCGCCTAATATTTACGCCTTTATGGGGGTTACGTGTTATTTTATCGATGTTACTGGCACGTTATAGTCACGCCTCCTAGGCTTCTCTCAACACTATGGAGACCATAGCGGCAATACCCTCTCGGAGACCCTCCTCAACGTTGTCGACCGATATGGGATCTGGGACCGGATCGGAGTAACCGTCTCCGACAACGCGACTAATAACGACACCTGCCTCCGGGTCTTCTACTGGGATATATATCCCGCGATGACGGAGGAGGACGTGGAGGCCCGGCGTATGAGGTGCTACGGCCATATACTTAACCTCGCAGCCCGGGCCTTTTTATTCGGCGCTGATAAGGAGACTCTCGAGGCCGAATCCGACTACTACCGGCTTATTGACCGTCATGATGATGATCTCGACCTCTGGCGGAGGCTCGGGCCTGTCGGCCGGCTCCGGAACATCGTTAAGTACGTCCGGGCCTCTCTGCAACGGACCGAATGGTACCGGAAGGCTGCGGCCGAGATCGATGGCGACTCCGCTGACTTCCGGATCTTCTCCGAGTCGTCTCATGAGGCCTAGCTTATCCTAAATAACGACACTCGCTGGAACAGTACGTACCTTATGATCGAGAGGGCTATAAAGAAGAAGAACGAGATCCAGTCTTTTATACTATTGAATAATGATGACGACGACGTTAAAAAGCATATCCCGGAAGCGGATCTACTGTCTTCCGACGACTGGAAGGTTCTTGCTGAGATGGGTATGATCCTGGAGCCTTTTTATCGTTAGACGAAGAGGTGCGAGGGCTGGGGGGTTGGTGATGGGCATGGTCGACTTTGGGAGGTCACGATGGGCTTGGAATACCTCCTTTTGTACCTCGTCGACTGGAAGACCTACTATAACTCCACGATCTCTCCTAACGATCCTTTTGATGAGTCGCAGCTATTACAAACCCGTTCAGGACGACCTCGACGTAGTCGGTATAACTAACAAGCCCTCCCTAATCACGTGCGCGAAGACTGGGCATCTCCAGCCTTACGGGTAGCCTCGCGATTCGACTCTCTCGACGAGTAGTGGCAAACCTTCCTCCGTAGCAGTATTGAGTAGTTGTGGCAGAAGCTCTTTTACTACTATGATAAGTTGGGGGACTCCCTACTGCTTTCTGGTGCGATTATCCTCCATCCCGCATTTGGGATCTCCTATTTACGAGATATATGGAGTGGTGACTACCAAGAGGGATGGGTCGAGAAGGCTTAGAATACCCTCACGGAGTACTTTAATAAGTGGTATCGTTAGTACGGCGCGGAAGAGGGTATCCCTAGCCCCGCCAGCCCTGCCGTTGACCATGAGGCTCGGGATGATGATGATACTCACTTCCGGCAGTGGGTTAATAGCTGGCGCCGGCAGACCCCGCCCCGGACGGATGAGCTCGATCTATACCTCCGTTAACCTCCGGAGAAGACCTCCGATCCCGTCCGGTGGTGGTTAGACTATTTGGAGACCTTCCCGGTGCTCTCGCGGCTCGCGATCGACGTCTTTGCCGTGCTGGCGATGGCGGCCGACTGCGAGAGGGCTTTTAGTATTGCGAAGTTAACCCTTACGTCGCAGAGGATGAGGATGAAGCCGGATACTATAGAAAGGCTCTAGCTATCAAAAAACTGGATAAAAAGGGGGGTTATGCTGCTGAATAATAGCTTTGGATTGCTAGGTATATCATGAATAGCTTCATTATATAGGTCACGTGTTTTTATATGGTAACTTGAATTGACCTATTTGTAAGTTACCTAAGTAACTAAATACTCCAAGAAAAATCTCATCAACAGCAATTTTGGGGGTCAAAATTGACTTGATTGCACTTACGGCAACGCTGAGTAGCCTATAACGGTTGTTTTAATCCCTCTGCTAGTAGCGGTGATATTAATAGCAGAGACGTCTCTTCTAATATAGGTAGTAATAAACCTTGCTAATCTGCAGTAACTCGAGTAGTTATAATAGTTAAGTTAACTACTAATTAGTATCGGATAACTATCCTACGTAGGTAATAGTACTAGAAAGATAGGGTTCTTCTATAATACTATAGTTATTCGTAATATCTAACTATTATAGGTTTAGTAGTTACGATAGCTATATGGGCAGTCCTTGCGTATAGGGTCCTGGCCTTCCTATTGGTCGAATCGGCGCAATAGGTGGGTCCTATTAGCCCAACGTGGCGCCGGTCGGGTCGGCGACGAACCGCCGACTGGGCTTCTAATAATAACTTTTATAATAATCCTAGGGGAGGAGAGATTATAGATCTAGTTAGGTAATTAGATGTAAATATTATATACTAGTATTATCTAGGATTATATATAGGCTTAGGTAATATCTTTAATCTAAATAATATAATTAGAGCTTACTAATAGGGTAGTTACTAGAAAGAAGTAAATGTTATAGTATTAGATTATAAGTAATTAAGTTAAAATACCCTACTTATTAGTATTATTAATATTTTAAATAACTAAGCAAGACTTCTTAATAGGGGTAGTTATTTTATTCTTAATTTTATTAACTATATAAGATTAAGAGAAGTAACTATATTACTTAGCTAGGGTATAAATTCTAAATTTAAGTACTTTATAATTAAGGAGGGTATTAATCTCTTTTTTTATAGGACTTTTAAACGGAGATATTATTAATAATAAACTTATTAAACTTATATAGAGCTAGGGAGAGTTCCTAATTGGCCTTTTATTTTATTAAAATAAATATTATTAGATAGTTAACCTCAATGGATGACCCACGAACAGATAAACAAGGACTATATTATTACTCCCAAGGATAGTCAATATCCCACACAAATAGTCCAGCCTTGCGATTCATCTCACCCATTATTTAAGATGGTTGGAACAGATGTGCCCTCAGAAAGGGCGCTATTGCGGATCTTGTCACTCATGGAACAGTTGCGAATGATAGATGTGTCTTCAAAATCTCAGGCCGTGGATCACTTGGATTGAATTCAACTGCAATACAAAGAATAATACTTAGTTCGACTCAGGATGAGACTAAGCCTACCACTTTCTGCCGTCATCTCGAGCTTGCCGCCTTGTAGGGGATCGCGCCAAGGAACTCGGGCCGCTCCCCGAGGCGGCGGCAACGTTGCGGCATCGAAGAGGCGAAGTGAATTCCCCCACATCTCACAATGGAGACATGTAAGATTCCTATCCACTCCTGGATCCAAGCTTCTCTTTCGAACACATTTTCGTTCGAATGGGGCGAGCCGTATCCGATTGTGCCGGGCCAAGACCACGTGCTGGGGTTTTAGGATGTTCCAAGTACTACAATTTTCACCTTTGGACTTGAGTTAGAGTTGTGATGGCCGGTCCTTCACGTGAAGGATTGTGCTGGAATCCTTCGGTTCTCGGCGGTCCTTGTTCGAAGAATATCAAGAAATGTGGGACAAAAGCTGACTTTCTGGTGGGACCTCAGAGATCCTTCAGTTCGATGTGGTTTCATCATGCGAAAATGCTTCATAATCCACGGTTGAAAGCTGTAGAATGAATGTGAGCTATCAAAAATCTGCAGGTTCTTTTGTCAATGACGGGTATTTTACGTATCAAAACATCAATGTGAAGAGCCCACGAGAGGCTAGACCAGTCCTCGTCTGCTACTTACACGCCTTACTGCCCAGTTGTTCATGGTCATGCTCACCGAATTAAAGAGATGGCGTTAAGCTGTCAGTAAAAACATACTTGGCCACAACCAAACATTACAGTGATTCCGTGTTCACTTCGAATTTGAATTCTAAGGCGCTAGGCATGGTGCTAGTCCCTCTAGACTTTCCGGTGTCGATGTGACCGAATGGTCACCTCTCCATGATCCATTTCCACATAAATTCAAAAGTCCTTCCTCGGGCGTATCGATGTTGACTAAGTCAAATGCATCCTTAAGCTCCTTGGGAAAGCCCCGTTACATCCATCAAGTGGATGTCGGTGCCTGGACTTGGCAGACAGGCACCCTTGCCAGCGATCGGCGATCGTCACCTCTCCCGCGATGAAGCCCTTGCAGGAGCCCGCAAAAACACCCGGGCGAATCATGCCAGCGCTGAACGCCATCTGAAGAATCCTACTTCAGTCTGGAATTCTTCCACATCCAGGCGAACTCGAAGGTTACAGTTCTTACATTATAGGCGTCATTAGCCAAGCAACGACAACGCCGTCTCCGAACGTAACGAGGTGTCGGCCGGCTCAAAAGTGCTCGGCTCTCTCGATGACCACCTGATGGTTTGACAGCGCAACCAGCCTTCCTTTCTTCAGACTGAATCATGGCAGTCGGCTTTGTCAAGATTCTTCGCGACGCGGAGCTGTCCGCTATTGTCCACGGGATGATTCCCGTGGCATGGGCGGTCTCATCATTACCGGTTTGGATCCTGTCTATCCACCAACCACCCGGTCTTCGAAGATGGCTTCTCCTGCCCTTCAACATCATAGGACCAGTCATCTGCGTTCTGCATGTCAGCAGGCTTATGACTGGCCTGGATTGGCTCTGGGCTTTCACCTCCATTATTTACATCCTTCACGCCACCTCCGGCCTCTACTTGGACCGCTGGACCCTCCCGGCCCCTGAGCCTGGGTCGAGATATCCGTCTTTGGACAGCATTCGTACCGCGGCAAAGCCATGGAACAATCCCCGTCGTCTTCCTGTTTGGCCTCCTAAACACCGGCATCTCATCGCTCAACGACAAAGATTCATGTTTGCACTGCGCACGGTTGTAGTCATTCTGCTGCACTGGGTGGCGTACATTGCCATCGAGCTTGGGACTTTGGTCACTGTACGACCCACTCCGCGAGACTTCAGATCGCCATGCTACTTTCACTTCGCCTTTGACCGCGGTGCCTTGCTGCGGGCAGTGTACTGTCTCCAGTGGGCTTGGCTGACATACTTCATTCTGACGGTGGCTCACGCGATGTGCGCCATCTTCTTCGTCAGCCTCCTGCAGGTCGATGCACCGGATGAGTGGCCCTCTCTTTGGGGCAGTCCCCTCAAGGTACA
The DNA here is from genome assembly GCA_026260285.1 of Colletotrichum sansevieriae. Classification (NCBI taxonomy): domain Eukaryota; kingdom Fungi; phylum Ascomycota; class Sordariomycetes; order Glomerellales; family Glomerellaceae; genus Colletotrichum; species Colletotrichum sansevieriae. Next base: position 6,307 of record JAOQIF010000046.1, read on the forward strand.
TAGCATCCGGAGCTTTTGGGGAGTCTTCTGGCAAAAGATCGGAAGTCCGTCTCAGCTGTCGTATGGTCGTTACCTTTCCCGACATTTACTTCGCTTAGAGCCTCGGAGCTCTGCGGAAAAGACGTTCCTGGCTTTCCTGGTGTTCCTTACCTCCGGAGCGATTCACACAATAACAAACTGGGCATCGCGTGAGACCGCGCCTGTTGATGACGTTCATGGGGATATGATATTTCTGCTTATGAACTTTGGCGCTGGTTTAGTAGAGCTCGTTGTCAAGAGATTCGTTCTGCCTCGCTTGGTCAGCAATCAAGGAAGCGTGAAGTGGAAGATTGATTCAGGTGGAAGGAAAAATTCCGTTCTTCTCAGATTGTTAGGCTTGGTCTGGACATTTCTTTTTTTCTACGTCATTGTCCCACCGTGGCAGTATCCTTACATCGAAGCCGATCTGAGGCGTCGCTTCATGCCCTTCAACATGGATATACAAGTTCCAGCTCGGCCGTTACCAATCTCATAAGTTTTCCATAGCTCACCTCCGATAGGAACATAATGTAGCAAAGCAGTAAGCAGTTGCACAACTTGGTCCCCCGCTAAAGGTAACCCAAGTCTCTTAATGCGTCTCTCTCCAAGTCCGCATCACTGATGTTAACTACCTGGTGATCATCGGGCCGAATGTAGCCCTCTTGAGCAGTTTGGCCTCTCGTGTACCGCTGACGCGCCAGCCATTTCTTCTGGACTCGGTTGCCCACATGAAAACCCTGGGTCTGCTTCACAGCAATGTCTGAGAGAGCAACGGCCTTGATCATCCTTTCCTGGCTCCCTGCGCCTGGGACGTCCGGGTTTCTGTAGAGTAGATTACGTGTCATCTCTCGATATAGATCGTACCAGCTTGCCATTCGATTTTTCATTCCAAGGGAATTGTCCTTGGTGGCGACTTCGTAAGCGAAAGGAAAGAAGCCCGCAGAGTCGAAGTTGGTGATGCCAACAAACTCATAACCTGGTCCGAGGCCGGTGCGCTGCGGCCGGATAAGGATGTTTCGGGGCTCAACGTCGTTATGGCACAGACCGCAGGCGTCTAGGAGGAGGGCGAGGTGCTGAGGAGTGAACATGACCTCGAACCTCTCCGCAGCCCTGCTCTCGGAAAAGTTGCCCGCCAAAACAACCGAACCATCTGCCTTGGCAATCATTTTGTACTTGGCACTTCCTGGTGCAAGTCTCGCCATCAAAAACGATGCCATGTCCTTGAACCAACCTACCTGAGAGTTTCCGACCATGGGGGTGTCATCCACGCCGTTCGAATCCAGTGGATGTTCTGCCAAAATTTCCCAGTCTACCTTGTCGAGGTCGTCGACGGAAATGCCATGGAGATCAGTTATGATTGCAACCACGTCTTGCATCAGAGCCTTTCGGACGGGATAGTTCATCCTACCCCAGATTTGATCAAGAGATATAACATTGTCCCAATGCTGAGTCAACAAGTAGTGTAGTTCGTCACCTGTGTCTGTTTTTGTGATTCCGGCTGCCCAGACCTTCGGCACGGCGGAAGGGCGTTTCCGATGAGCAATCATCTGGAAGGCCGCCGAGCAGAACAGCTGGTTGTTGTGTCGGGGTTTCTCAATTCGGGCCTGGAGTTGAGATGGGTATCCAAGGGGTGACTGTTGCTCTTGGTCGAGGTAGATGACGAACTCGCAGGAATCAATGTTGCTATGTGTGATTCTATACTTGGGGCACTCGGAAAACTGGCTGCGATAGAACATGCCGGCGAGGACTGTGAGGTCTGGAACAAGGTGGTCCTGCGGTATGCTCGGAGGTGGCTCAGTAGACGATTCGCTACGCGATTCAGCAACATCCATGTCAGAAAAACCGGGGAGAATGTTTTCTTCGTTAAGAGTGATGGTGTTTTGCAACACGGATATTGGGTTTGCAAAGCTGAAGCGGGAAAATTGCCGAGAGATGTCAGCGCGCTCTTCCGGAGTGCCAAAGCTGTTATTCATATTTGAAGATAGGTAGTTGATGATAGTGTAAAGGGTGTCTTTTTTTTTCTTCTCCTCTCGAAAGTGGCAACTCGCTGGAATCTGTGGAATGGCTCACGGGTTTGTTTGTGGTCGAGTATGAGTTGTTGGGTTTTATGATGAGATCGGATCGAATCGTACAGAGAAGAACTGTGTATTTGTAGCAAGTGAAAACCTCGAACGTTGGCTTTGTCTTATAACAAGCTCATTGTTGAGCAAAGGGGAAAGGCTTTCTGCCCCTTCAATCAGCATGACCTTCTGCAACGAAATCTTTGTAGGAAGTCCGTTATCTTTGTGATCCATGACAATGCTTCTAGAACGAAGAAGCATTTTACAGCTTTGTGGAAATTTGTGGTGCAGTCTCGTGCGTTCCGCTGAAAGAATGGACACAATATAATTTTATCCTCGACTCTCGGGAAAGAGTTCTCACGTCACAGCCCCTGTAAAAGTCTAAAGTGATTGAAAGTTTGACGCTCTAGGCAGCATTGAATATGTACCTAGAACAGATTTCGCCAAACTCTCACACTTAGGTCAGTAATTGCGCTTCTACCTCCATAGCGAATGACTAGGTAGAACTTGAGTTTCATGGGGATGCAAAAACATGACGCACCCTGAGGATATCCTTCGCGTTGACCTTGGCTGATGGCATTTCGATCCTGGTGTATATACACAGATAAAAGGTCATGTTGTCAAATTCAAAACTGCCTTCGATACGTTGGTGTGCGAAGGCAGCATAGACTGGCCTGTTGAAGAAAGGGAACTGATCTGTCCAATTGGACCTGATCATGGCATGAGGGAACGCGTAGGGTAGGCTTTGTTGGATAGACCGCTTGACGACGTAAACTTGTCTTACGTCCGTGGCTGTGATTCCTGGTCTGACACCGAGGTAGTCCAGAGACCTCGCAGGATATTTTGAAGAAAAGCGAAAGCAAGTCAACGTCTATAGACCAGTCTGCGGCAGGAGTTGACACTGAGAGAACATCACTCAGCTCATGTGAAGTCGACCTCAAGCCTCATTTAAGTAATTCTAAGATCATCTTCCCATGGGTCTCTCATCTCCTCATGCGAAACCGTTGAAAAAGCTCTCACTATTTGGCTATTAGACTAATACCGTCCATGAGCATGAAATCAAGCGCTTGCTGGACGACGAAGCCTTTCAAAAACCCTCCCTAGACCCCTCTTCACCTCGGTCACTTTTCGTCCACCGCTGCGGGATCGCACTCCGGCGCGATCTGGCTCAATTCATAGACCCTGGGAGACCGAAAATCCAAAGTTCCTCAATATTTCAGTCTGCATCCCTCATCTAATTACTACGAATTGGCAGTTTCAGGATGCTCTAAGTCAACACAAAGGTCGGATATCGTCACTGTAGGAGTGCTTGGTTTATTGGGCGATATCATCTTAAGTAAGACAAGTTCCTGGTATTGATGTGTCACCAATCGAAGTCTCTGTGAAGAGACTGCAATTACCAAGTCCAAGGAGACTCCAGAAGTAAAGCGAATAGCCTCGAGGAGTAGGGAGGTTAGGGGCCATGGAGTGTGCATGAGCAAATGGAAAGGGCTGGAAATCAAATATATACCCGGAGACCTTCACCGAAGAAGGATGTCGGTGAGGGGAAGTGGTCAAAGCTCACCGACAGACCCACCAACACCCACCAGCAGCATCCCCACCAAACGTGAACCAAACCAAGCAGCCTCTTGCGGATCCTGACCTCAATCCACAGGCAGGTCTCATCTCATTTCGGCATCCATCACCACCTACTCACCTCAACAGCCGCAAAATGGACACTTCACGAGACTCCTCAAACCTTCTCGATACCCACAACCGCCTCATCGCAGACGTGCTCTCGCGTTTCCGCATGCTCACGATGCTCGCAACCATCCAGGCAGAAGGCGAGCGCAAAAACGCCGAACCTCAGACCGTCGCGGTGACGGGCATGTCAATGCAGATGGAATTCGAAGGCCTAGTAAGTGCCATAAGCATACCGTCTTTCCCATAAGTCCGGACCGTTTACTGAAGAGATGGCTGCTGGACGATGAGCTTTGCTGACTGGCACCGAAGCACACCTCAATCAAGGACCTGCTCGCCCTCAGTCGGCGGCTGAAGGAGCTCTGGCTCTTCGGCAAGCTGGGCCAAGGCGAGGGTGACGCGCGCATCCAGGCCGACAAGCTCCAGGCTGACGTGGTGCGATGCGCCGAGCTTCTCAACGCCATCCAGGAGAAGCGTTACACCGGCCTCGCGACTGCGGCGGGCGGTAAGTGGGCGTTAATGGGCAGGCAAGAAGCTGCTGCTGCTGCTGCTGCGGCGACCGCAGAAGGCGGAGCCGCACCAGTCCAGCCTGCGGACGGCGCTGGTAGCGGCGCTCCGGCCTCGTGAGGGCATGGGACGAGACGGATGGGCAAAATCACGGAATGCATTTTACTGGCGTTGGGAAGGGCTGATACCCGTATTCAAAGAACGGAAGAAAGAATTCGATGCTTTTTATTCTAGCACGTGGGTATCCTCATCAAGATGATCTTTTCTAACTTATGGTACCCGACTCCGATAACTGGAGCTTAACCCTCGCCGTTCTCGGGGTCCTCGTCCTCATCGTCCATCTCGGCCTCGAGCGTCTTCTCCGGCTTGTCGTCCTCTGTCTTTCCGGTGCGGATAGATCCAGCCTCGATGCCGCCGGCGGTGAGCCACAGGAAGTAATCGGACTTGAAGTTGTCAACCTGCTGGAAGAAGATGTGGAACCTAGGCATGTGGTTAGTATCTTCTCTCCTTGAGCCCTAGGATGATTTCCATAGACTTACGCATTTTCCTGCTCCTCGACCTCAAAGATGCGCTGGTAGATCTGCTTGTCCTTAAAAGCCTGCAGCTCTTCGTCGTACTTGGAGAAATCGATCGCCTCCTTGCCAAAGTTGTCCTTTGCCCTCTTGTTGTAAGAGTCGAATACGGGCCTCTCAAGCAAAAGACCCAAACCGGGAGCCTTGGGGATGGCGATCCTCGTCGGCCCGTAACTCTCCTTGATGCGATCCAGCGGAGTTGCGCACCGCACGACGAGCGCGGCCATGCCGACCATCTTGCGGATCTGGTGCATCATGAAGCTCTGGCCGTGGACCTTCAGAGAAACCCATTCAGTGTCGCGGATCTGGATGGGATCCATGTTGACCTTGAAGGACTTGATGTGGCGCTTGGCGGAGGGATCCTTGAAGCTCTTCTGCACGGTGTAGTTGTGGAAGTTGATGGTCCCACAGTATTGGCTCAGCGCGGCCTGGAGCTGGTTCAGGCGCTCGGGAGTGACGCGGTATCGCCTCTTGGCGGCGACGTAGGCGGCCTTAATGTCGCGCAGGGCAAAGTCGACGGGAGTCAGGTCGCGGTTCCTAGGCTTGACACTACCAGCGGGAACTTCGGCCGTGGTCGTTTGCTCGGCGGGAGCAGCGTCCGTTGTCTCGGCTGCGGGCGCGGGTGCAGGCTCGGCAGCCTTGGCCGTTTCTTCGGGAGTGGCATCAACATCCGAGTGTATCCTTTCCAGGACCTTTGCCTTCGTATCAGCGTCGAGCTTCTCCAGAATCGGCTTGATGTCCTTCTCGTCGACCTCTCTCCAGTAGTCTCCGATGTCTGCCAGCTTCGCCTGGAATTCTTCGTAGTATCCATTCTCCTTGGCCTTCTCTACCAGTTGCTTCCACAAAAAGCTATCCGGGTGGGGAGGAAGAAGGCAGTAAGTCGGCATGAGATACTCGTACCATCTCGAGTCGCAGGTCTGGTAGCAGCTGAAGGAGTTGTTTGTTCGCTGAATACCCCAGACGCGGATTTGGTCCGGCAGCGCGGCGTTGATCTTCTCGACGATGTCCTCGTCCTCGATGATGAGCTTCAGACTAATGACGTTGCCCGCGGCGTGAACACCCTTGTCTGTTCTGGCGCAGCGCACCAAGCTGGACTTCTTGTGGTCGTCGGCGTTGGCCTTGGAAATGGCTCCAGCTGCAACAAAGGCCTTGAACAGGTCTCCCTCGATGGTCTTCTCCTCGTTGTTGATCTGCATGCCCTTGTAACCGGTTCCCGAGTATCCCACCATGACGGCGACCTTGCGCTTCGGGCGGCGGCCCTCGGATGCAATCTCTTCGGCGGAGAAGGGGTTCGCGGGCGCCTCGCCATCCTCGGTTACCTTCCTGCGCTTGAACTCCTGGTACTCGCTGTTGCGTCCACGCTTGTCGGTTGCTTCGCGACTAGGAGGAACGAATTAGAAACTTGTCAACAGCGCAATGGGCGAGAGAACAAAACAACCCATCCTTATAGACGACGAAGTACGTACCTCCACGCCGACCGCCCGACGTCGTGCTTCCGCTTCGGATGCCTCTTGTTCTGATTGCGCCCGCCGCGCTGGCGGTCATTCTGCTTCCCGTTCCCATTGGGTGCAGCAGAGTCGGCTTGCGCAGCAGATGAAGCTCCCGCTTCGTTGGAGACTGGAAGGTCAGCAGGCTGCCTCGGGGGAGGAGCTGCGGCGCCGTCGGCGGGGTTTGGGGGAGTATCTGTCGCCATTGTCGTATGGCGGACGATCTCATGGTCTATAGTGCAGGTGGAGTGTTCACGACCAGCTGCGACCACAGACTTTGGGTCAAGAAATTTTCCTGCAAGCTGCAAGGCTGCGGGACGCGGGGCGAGCCTGTGGGGCAGGACCGGCTGAACTCCGGTTGGCTCGGAGTTTGATCTCAAGCTAATCCCTTTTTGGCTTAGTGTACTTGTCCGAGGGACCTCATCTCGGTATCGCTATCCATCATGTGTGATCTTATGAACATCTCACACAATGAACATCAACAACATCATTAATACGAGATGATAAGGACTAAGAAAGTGAGTCCAGAGTCTCGATCTGCATCCATCATCAAAATACTATGGATTGCTGTGCCAGTGGGGTGTTCAATTACCAAAGCCACCTGGATGATATGTTCCTCGGATAGAGATGAATGCGACTGGTTCGCAGTTCATTTCCGTCGCTCAATACGTCTTCGGTCTCGGTCGCTTGTCATTTCGTCTTATGTATTTTATTCAAGAAGGCCGTCCGAATGCGCGTGTTTCTTTACTCCCCTCTGTTTGGTCCGAACGAGGAAGTATTCTTTTCCTTCCAGATCGGGACCAACTAAGACAAATGAGAATATGAGAGTTGAATCACAGGTGAAGATATAAGTTTTCAGGTCTAAACTGCACGTGGTTTTTCAAGGAGTCTTGGTGCTTATTTAATAGTCCGAACTGGTTTCGGTTTGTATTGTTTGATCCTGTGGCTCCAGTGCTCCCCGCAATTTCTCCAACTTGCGACGAGCTGGAAAAGAAACAACGTCGTCTCTTACATCCAAACTCATGGCTGTCCTTTAAATAAAGCACACTCGCGTCCAGAAAATTCACACAAGGTATGGCAGTAGGACCCGGAAGCCGATGCTCTAAAGAAAGCAGAATTAACCCAGGATGTCATCCGTGGCTCTTGTCTGGGACTCCTCGTTGCCGATGCACAGAAGGACACGATTTCCTTCATCCATCTCACAGCACATATCAGGCCACACCAAGAAAGTTCTAACCCGATCAAGCGAGTACGGTATGTTTACTTCACAGATGTAGAGTGTGGAATAGAGATCTTAATGCGGAAAGAATATAACCAATAGATTCAAATATGCCAGTCCTTAGCAAGTCTTGTCTCCATTTGACATAGTGGTACCACATGCTGATTGAGAGACCAAGGAGAGCACCGAATGAAACGTTCCAGCCAGCCACGTATAACAGATCCAAAATCACCATCTCCGTTCCTTCCGCAGCCCTTTAGCTTTATGTGCCGCCTGCTAATCACTTGCTCCTTGGTGGGATCTCTCAGAGGTGAAGAATGTCGGTGTTGATAAGGTGGCGCGGATGTCTTTGGGGCCCAGCCTCTTCTGTCAAGCGCCAAACTGTGCCCGTGGACTCGGCATGGATGCGTCAGACCTGTTGGTTCGAAAGTGAACCCCCAAATTAGCAAACATGAGGAATCAGCGCTATATCCCAATCAATCAAGCCAAGACGAGGGCTCTGGCTTGATTAATTGACTGAGTTTTCGCCTGAAACTTGCTTAATTTGGCTATCTTGATTTGATCTTAATAAATTACCTATTCGGGAAGTTAGTAAAGCCCTTATAATATCTCGATAGGCTAGAAACTCATATTATATAGTATTTTGATATTATCCTACCCTCTATTAACCCTTCCTTTTGAAGTAATACCTACTAATAGCAACGCTACTACCTCGAATCTAGTTCTAGAGGTACTATATCTCCTCAAGCAGCAATAGCTTTATTAATAGCCTCTATAATATTAGTATTAGTTTAGTAAGGCTAAATGCCCTCTTATAGTTAGTTGCTATCGCTAGGATAGTAAAGATGTCGAGGGCAAACTTGCTAAGCACCGGGAAGGTCTACTAATACGAAACCTACTACTAGATAGGATCGTTAACAGGCTAGGTAACTATAAGGTTAAAATACTGCTCTAACTTATTAACCTTATCTAGATAACGCGCGAATCTAAGCAGCGATCCCACGAGATAACGCCTCGCACCTAATAAAGTGATTAATAAGTTAATTATAGGCTAGCAGAGGTATCGTAGCAATAGGCAAGGTATGAAAAAAGATATCGAGAGGCATATATAGATAGGGCTTCGAGGCGTGGCAAGGTAGCCCAAAAACGTATTAATCGAGCCTACTAGCTAAAAGCGCGTTTTAGCCCTATAGTAGTATATATTAGAAAAAAAAAAGCATTATAAGGTACTTAGTAAATAGAAATTATCTTACTAGTATCTATTAGTACTTATATAGTTAAGTAGTATAATTTCTAACTTTATTTAATAAAGTATGGGGTCGTAGGTTCGAATCCCGCTATAGGTCTTTATATTACTAATAGTAAACTTTTTCGGGCACGGTTAGTAATATATGTTTTTTTTTTTCCAAAATTTTCAATTAGTCCGGAGGCCGGATTATCCCTTTTCCGGGTAACGTTATCTTATCAAGCCTAATTAAGCTAACGGCGCTATCGGCTTGATTAATTAACTATCTGAATAGCCTCATCTTGGTTGGTTGATTGATTGATTGATTGATTCGGCTTGGTTGGTATGCTGCGCTGTGAGGAATGCATTTCGGCTCTACTGCGCCGCACCCTCCCCTCTTGAAGGCAAGGAAACGTGGAGTTCGTGTTCAGATAGCTGGCAATCAGCAGTCAAAATTATGACCCCAGATGCGTTGGTACTTGACTACTGGCAGGGAAAGCTTCTATATATCAAGGACTTCCGTGTCACGAGCCTGGATGAGATCGTATAGAAAAGGACTCATCGGACTACCCTATAGGAGTCCTTAGAAGGGGGATACCAGGTAGCATATCGGATAACAGGCTACGCTAGGAGTCTATAGAAAGGGGATACTAGGTAGCATATCAGATAACGGGCTATATTAGGAGTCCATAGAAGGGGAATACTAAGTAGCGCCCTAGGTAATAGGCTATACTAGGGAAGTCTATAGATAGGGGGCACTAGGTAGCTCCCTAGATAAGTCCTCTAACCCTTATGCACCCTTATATAATAAACTAGAGGGTTAGAGAAGAATTAATATTATAACTTTATACCTATCTATACTAACTCTTTTACTCTATACCGAACTCTATTTATAATATGTTCTTCTCTCTAACCTATGCTAATAGGGGTATAAACTATTAGAGCAGTATTATATATAATAACGATACCTACCCGCAGGTCTACTAGGGAGGTAAGATCCCCTGCTAGATAGGAGCTACTAAATAGCTAAACTTAGGATAAGATACCTATCGATTAGAATAATAAAGAGAATACTAATAAGGAATTAGTTAATTAATTAATAGAGGCTAAATTAGATCGTCTTATCAAAGAGGAAGAAAAGAAGAGTTAACTAAAATATAAATAAGAATATCTTAAAGCTTTAAGGGCTAGCTAATTATTAATCCTAATAGATAACCCTACTACCTACTAGGTAGTTATTAGTAGCAACCCCGAGGCGAAAAAGCACTAGTTAGAACTTTAGGGGAAGCACCTCCCGATGCTTAGGTATAAAAGGGGTACCTAGACTAATTATAATTAATTTATATTTAACCTTAATATGCGATTTAAAATAAATAAAATTACCTTAGACCTTAAGAAGGTGCTATATACTACCGGGTGCCTAGAAGGATTAATAGTAAAGTAATAGACCTTATACCTTTCTATTAGATATAATAATAAAGTAAAGAATATTACTTAGATAATAATAGAGGACTAGTTAACTAATAGCATAGCTAATAAGGGGTCTAGGATCCTTAGTATATAAACTTAGCTTAAATAGGCCTACTAGTAACCGGGATAGTTATACTAGAGCTTTATTAATTATTATAAAGGGATTAAGGCGGAGAGCCCCTACTAATAACTAGAGGAGATCCGGGTAGCTAACGTAGTAGCTAGGTTAGACCCTAAGCTCTAATACTATATTATAGCGAATAGACTACTAAAATCGCAGCTCGAACTTAACGCAAGGGCTAGGAATGCTAAACTTATAATTAATATATAAGTATATAGGCTACTAGTAAGGGACTAGGGGATTAACTATAAGGGATAATAACTAGAGGGCTAAGCTACTAATCCAGAGGAATAGACCGAGACTATAAGGAGGGACTATAGCTATACTAGTACCTACTAGGAGCTTACTAAGGACTTATTATAGGATACTAGGAGGGAAACTATTTATTATAATTATAATAGGAAAAGCTATATCTTACTAAGGTGCTTATACTATAAGAAATATAGCTATACCTGCTAAGAAGGCAAACTATACCCTAGCGAACGACTAGAGGAGAACCGGGTAACTACGCGGATAGTTTAGTAGGATAGCAACTAGTTATATTGCTTTGAAATAATAATATAGGTCCGGGTTATAAGTAGCTAGAAGACTAGTACTATACTTATTGATTATAGAGCTAATAAGAATATTATAAACTAGAGGATTATAACTAATACCTAACTAGAAGCTAATAACTTAGAACCTATAAGGGGAATATAGGCATCCAAGGGACCTAACTATAGTATATAGAAGTTAGTCACCTAAATAACTAATAGTATAGGCGTCTAGCGGATAGTTTTATATAACTTTAGGATTAGTAATAGTAATAGCTATAATACTATCCTAGGGATCCCTTAGTATATATCAGAGTGCCCTAATATTAATTAGAGGGAGTTAGGCTAGACCTTTCCCCTATATAAGAAGAGCATTCGCCCTATTATAACTAGAAAAGAGCTTAAGCGTATTAAAAACGAAGTAAGAGTAGTACTTATAAGGATACTATAGATTAACTAGATATTAACTACTACTTACTAAGAGCATAACTAGGAACCTAAGGATATTAAGAATACTAAACCGAAGATCCTACTAGAGTACTAGGATTTTAAAAAGGTATTTAATATTAACCTAGTAGGAACTATACCGGAGTTTAGAACTACTAGGAGCTACCTTACTAACCTAGAGCCTAGGACCGAGCCCTTATTTAAACCGATCTATCTACTAGCTAAGAAGGAGTTAGAGGAGTTAAGGGATTATATCTATAAAGCCTTATAAAAGGGATAGATTTACTTATTAATAAGTCTAGTAGGGGTGCTAATCCTATTTATTCTAAAGAAAGGGGGTAAGTTGAGGTTATATATAGATTACTAGGGATTTAACTAGGTAACTACTAAGAACTATACCCTTCTCCCCTTAATTAATAAAATCCTCGATTAGCTCTCCTAAGCGAAGTACTTTATAAAGCTCAACCTTAAAAACGTTTATTACTAGATAAGGATTAGAGAGGGAGATGAATAGAAGATAGCATTCCGTATATAATATAGTTACTATGAATATTATATTATACTATTTAGGCTTATTAACGCACCTGCTACCTTCTAAACGTTTATTAATAAGTTATTTATAAGCCTAGTTAACGTTATTTGTATTATATATTTAGATAATATTTTGATATTTACTAATAATATAGACTCCTATATAGAGGTAGTAAAGTAGGTACTCACCTAGTTAGGAGCTAATAGCCTCTATGCGAACCCCGATAAGTATAATTCTATAAAGAATAGATCAACTTTCTTAGGTTCGTGGTTTTATTAGATAGTATTGCTATAGAATAAGAGAGGGTCTAAGTAATTACTAAGTAGCTAGTACCTACTATAATATAATAAATCCAGTAATTTCTAGGATTTATAGGGTTTTATAGGAGATTTATTAAGAATTACTCCAAAATCTATAGCCTGCTTACCGACTAACTTACTAATATAGCTAAAGGATAACTAGTTATAACTAGTGAGGTACTAGTTACTTTCTATTAGCTCCGCCCTTTATTTATAGAAGCACCTATTTTATAATACTTCGACCCTATGCTCCTAATTCGCATTAAAACTAATATATTAGACTTTATAATAGGGGTGATATTAAGCTAGCTAGAGGGCAACGTATAGAGACTAGTAGTATTTATATCTTAGAAGCTTAAGGGGGTGCAACTATAGTATAGCACGCTAGAAGTAGAGCTACTAGCTATTAGGGAGGTAGTAGTGAGGTAGTAGTACTATTTGCTTTATTCTTAGCACTATATCTAGTTTATTACTAACTACCTAGGTTATTAGTACCTCGCTAATAAGAAGACGCTTAATAGCTATTAGGTATAGCTACTATAAGACCTATCGATATTCGACTTCGAAATCGAATACTAACTAGGTTGCTATAACCTAGCTAATAGCCTCTCGCAAAGACCTAATTATACCCCTAAGGATATAGAGATCGAGGAAGCTAGAGACTTACTCTTATAGGACTTTCTATAACGGTTTAACTAACCTACTATCTAGAGGGTAAGTACTAAGCGATAATAAGGTACTTAACTGTTAAATACCTCCCCTAAATAACTTATACCCTTGCTTCAGGACTAAGTTAAGGAAGCCTAATAGAAAGACCCCTTTTATATTAATAAGGAGTAGGAATAACGAGGGATAAAGTAGTTACTAGATAATACTAGTACCCTATAATACTATAAGGGCCTATATATTCCTAATAACTATTAGCTTCAGAAAGAAGTCCTAAGAGCGTTCTATAATAAACTATCCGGAGGTTACTAGGGGGTTACTAAGATACTAAAGAGGATTAGGAAGTTATTTTTCTAGAATTCGCAGAAGAGCGATATAAAGGAATATATTAAGATATATATAATATATTAGCATATAAAACTAAGATATCACCTCCTATATAGCAAACTTATACCGCTACTAGTACCTACCCGGCCCTTTTAATAAATATCGATTAACTTTATTACTAAATTACCGCTATCCCTCATAACAGGGAATAAGCCTTATAATAGCATTCTTATTATTATTAGCCGATTTACGAAATACTCCCTATATATCCCTACTAGGGAGTTACTTATAGCTAACAGGCTAGCTATACTACTTACTAAATATATTTTCCTTATATTCGGACTCCTAGAAGCTATTATATCTAACCGAGGATTGCTATTTACTAGCAATTTTTAAGCTAAAGTATGCTACCTGCTAGTTATTAGGAGGAAACTTAGTACCTCCTTTTACCCCTAGACTAATAGCTAAATAAAACGCTAAAATTAGAGCATTAAGTACTTTTTATAAGCTTTTTATAATATTAACTAGGATAATTAGGCAATATAGCTCGACCTAGCTTAATTTATTTATAATAACTCCTACTATAAGGCTACTAAGATACTACCCGCTAAACTACTAATAGGATATTCTCCCTATAGACCTAACGACGTTAAACCCTAGCAAAAGGTCTTAGCAATCCTAGTAGTATATAATAGAATTCGGGGTCTACTTACCTAGAGGTTAATTATTACTAACCTACTTTATAAATATAATAAAATATATAGCAAGTTCTATAATTAGAGAAGGACCCCTATTATTTTCGCTATAGGAGACCTCTTGCGAGTTACGAGCGCGCAGGTCATCAGGAATAAAGGTGTATTATAGAAGTAACTATTCGGAAGGGTCACCCGCATCGCAGGTTAATATCTATACATGCAGCTTATGTAATACTGCACGTTATGTAGTAGGCTATGAGGCTGCGGCTTAAAGTGAGGATATTGCAATATACCCCCTTAGACGTTATAAATAGCTAAAAAACGCGTTCCTTACTGCTTTATGCCTAAAACCCGTCTAAATTTATTATATAAAACGTATAAAAATAGCTTTTATAATAATAAAGTAAATAAATAAATAAAAATATCGTTTATAGCTATATTTATAGAATATGAGAGTGCTTAATAGGGTCGCTTAGTTATTAAGGCGGGTTGTGAATACTCTTAGAATTAACGAAATTTCCTAATATAGTTAGTGCAGGTCGTTAGGTATGAGTAGTAGAAGTAAATAAGACCTCTCGCACCCTCTTACGATCGAATTTTTCTTCCTTAGATTACCTATAATTTATAAAGGTAAATTTTTAAAAATCCTAAATCGCCTGCTATAATACTTATATATCGTTAAAATAATCGTTAGAGCGTTTAATATAATTATTAGAACCCTTGCTAACTATTTTATAGATTAGAAGTTATAATACTTATCTCTAAGAAGAAAGCTGCTGCTTATGCGCGCGTAGCGCGCAAGTGCGAGCGCGAGAAGGCTACTACTAATACTACTACTACTAGTAGTCCCCCCCCTATCTCTAATAATAATAATAATAAGGAGTCCGCTACGCCCCCTAGCCCCCTTATGCCTCCTCCCCCCTATCCCCCCTATCCCTATATCAAGGAGGTCGAGGATGAGGGCGAGTATAACACCCTATATATATACTATCTAGAGCGTCTTATATATTAGAAGCGTTATACTAATCGTTTGAAAATAGCTCCCTGAGGACCCCTCTACTATAATATCCCTTATAAGGAGTACCTTAGGTCTGCCCTCGTAGGCAAGACCTAGGGTTATTATTATAACCCCGCGCCTATAGCTACTAGCACCTCTAGCGCGAAGCGCTATAAAAAGAATTAGTATATATTATATACCTCTGCCTCTTATAGTTATCCCTATACCCCTCTAGCGCTTATTATAATACCTTTCGCTTATTACCTCTAGGAGGTTATAGAGTCTAACTCTATTACCTAGGCTATAAGTATAATACTCTTTTAGAAGTATTTCTCGATTTTAGAGGCGTTTTTTAAGCTTTAGAAGCGTTTTTTTAATCTATTTCTAACTTTATATATAGGATCTTAATTACTAGAGAGCTAGTATCTAGTGCACCCTCGCCCTTACTTAGAGTAGTATTACTAAGACCCCTGCTCCTATTATATCTACTCTTACGCTCCTAGCTACCCCTATGCTTGCTCCTCCTCTAGCTCCTATTATACTTATTATACCTGCTACTTCTTCTGCTATACCTATTACCCCTAGTGCTATACCTATTATCTTCTCTCTGCCTAATAGTAGATAGGGGGTCCCCCCTAGCCCTGCTATAGCTAGCAGACTCCTTATAGCTACCTTAGCCTAATACTAGTAGAGCTAGTTAGATATATTTACTACTACCTCTCGCGCTTATTAGGGCTAAGCTTTATTATTAGGTTTAGGGGTCTCTATATATATTTAGGGCTTTAGCCTAGGATAATATTCGCCTTTAGGTATTTATAGACTTACTTTTAGGCTCTTATAAGCTAAATCGGGCTTCCTAGCTATAGGGCTAAATATAGACTTTTCTTAGCTGCTATACCCCCTTATTTCTAACTATTCCTACTTTATATCCTTTGTAATAAATATATATATATCTACTAGGTTTAGTAGCGCGTAGAAGTGCTTAAACTTGCCTCTAGAAAGGTTCTTTATAAGACTATTAGTAGGTATTAAGTCTATAGGTATATAAGCTATATTAAAGCTACCCTTTTAGAACTCCTATTATAACTACGCGTTCTAGATATCTATATAGTAGAGATATATTATAATACGTTCTCTATTACTAACTACGAGTCGGATTATCTATTAATTATTATAGTTAATCTTCTAGGCGTCTTTTCCTATGTTTAGCGCTATATCTTAGAAGAGTCTTTTGAGTGCTATTGCCTTTTTTATAATATTCTTAAGGCTTAGAAGCTCTACTTCTATTATAGAAGTTATAATAGTATTTTAATATATAACTTTCTAATATATCGCACCTCTAAAGAGGAATATAATATATCCTTAGGCTAATCTCTGCATTTCTTCGTTATTTATAAACGAAGTATTACCTATAATCTAGAGAGCTTATATACCCCCTATATCTCCGAAGCAAAGAGCGAGGAATCGTATTATATAGAGGTATCGGATCGTCTAGTTAACTACTATTATATAAGCTAATAAAGGGTTCGTGAGAAACCGCAAGAGATATATAGCTATAAAAGCTATATCTAGACATACTATTATTGCTAAATAGAGTATAGAACCGACTTTCTCCTAATACTCTTTTATATATATAGGAGAAGCCTATTCCTTATTCTTCTTAAGTTCCTTAAGGGGTAATAGAATTATAGGATATATTCCTTCTTAAAGATCGAAACGCTTAGTAACCTTCTCGATATATAAGTTATATACTAAATAGACCTTCCGGGCTGCATAGTCCCTAACTACTCGGATCCCGAGGTAATACTTAATAGCACCTTAGTCTTTGAGTTTATATTCAGCTTTTAGCCTATCTATAATCCGTTTTACTCTAGAGGAGTATTCCTAGTAGTATAGAATAAGAATATTATCTATATAGAATAAAACTAAAACCTGATATTTAGGATCCTAGAAGAGATATACCTCTTCTAGGCTTAGGGCGAGTCCTAGCTTCTTTAGAGTTATTAAGAAATACTTATATTAAAGAAGTAGCATATCTCTAAGGCTATATAAAGCTTTATTAAGTTTAATATGCTTTCTTTTATATTTAAAACCCTCTAGGAGTTAATAGTAAATTAGAGGTCTATTTAGGTCCCTCTCTATATTTAGGAAAGTATTATTTATATTAAATTACTATACTTTAAGGTTGAATTAAGCAGCTAGGGCTATTATAATATAAAACGTTTTCGCAGCAAGAGTCGCTATATATATATTTTCTAGGCTGCTCTTCTACTAGAGGTCTCCTCGTATATAGATCCTAGCTTTAAAACGCTCTAGATTGCTATTTATATTAACCTTATATATAAATACCTATTTCAGGGGTAGGGGTCTCGATTATACAGCTTATTAATTAATTTCTCGCTATATTCCTTTTTCTTATAGTTTCTTAATTTCAAGCTTTGCTACCTCTATAAAGCGCTTATATAAATATTTCAGAAGTATTAGAAGTTCTTTCTAGCTTTAGGGAGGCAATTAGAGCTTAGATATATATATATCTTATTCTAAATCCTCGTTATTACGCTCCTATTTCTAACTTCTAATACGACTTTATATATATAAATAAAGCGTTATATACCTAGAAGAACCTTCTTCTACTGCCTTCTTTATATTAGGCATAAATATTATAAAGAAAGCCTCCTAGGCGTATTAGTCTTTAATAGGAATAACCTTTTCCTAGTAATTAATCTCAGAGAGTAGCTATTCTAATTTATATCTCTTATTAGTTATATTAGAATAGGTCCCCGAGATATTATTAATAAATGAAATAAAGTCTCTAAATCGCTCTAGAGGCTATTAATTATATTAGCTCGAACGGCTTGCCTTTCTATAATCCTTCTAATTATAGGCTCTTTTAGGAGCCTCTTCTAACCCCTTCGCTTTATACGCCTAGTTTATAACTCTAGGTATCTTATCTTTTAACTTAAAAGGGTCCTTAGGAGGTATTAATACTTTCTTCTCTTTATCTATATCTAGTACTAGTATTCTAAGTTGAACTTAGGGTTTATTATTTTTACTCCAACCTTTATTAGAAGTAGTATAAGTATTATTATCCCCCTCTAAAATATCTATAACCTCCTTAGTTTATTCGCAAGATTCGTTATAAGATGAGTTCAGCGCGTTAGCTTCCCCTCTCTAGCTCCTAATTATAACTTAGGGTCCTAGAGTATATTCAGGGGTAGGAAGACCTCCTAGAGCCTCCTTTTAGATCTCCTTATATATTATAACGTCTTATAACTATATAACTAAGGTCTCTTGCTCTTTAAGAGTATCTTCTACTATATTATTAGCTTATTCCTATATACCTAGAAGCTCGAGTATTGAATTTAGAAACGACTTAAGCTCTAGTTCCTATTTAATAACGCGATATATAATCTCAGCTAGTATTACTATATATTTATCCTCTTTTGAGTAGAACTTTGACTTATTAAACCGTATATTACGTATAATAATCACTCTCTTGAGCGCAAGCACCCAGATCCTATATAAGTTATATGCGTTATTAATATACCTAACTAGGTATCTAATATATCCCTGCGGATATACCTTATAGTGCGTTCTTCCTTATCCTTTTTCTTATTCCTTTTCGAGCAGGTATGCACGATAGCTATATATATATATCTATCCCTAGTATAGCTAAAGGTCTCTCCTAATTATAGATATATAGGAAGGGGCCTACTAACGGAAGTATTAAGTATACTATTCTTCTTTAACTTAATTTAGCAACTTCTAATTAGTCTTTTGCTATAAGGATTAGTTAAAAAGATAAATCCCTATAAGAGTTAACTCTAGCTATATTTCTAGGGGAAGATTAGCTCCCTCTCATATCTTAATACCTCTTAGAATCGCCTCCTGACTAGTATGCTCTAAACTACCTACTAGCTCCTTTATATCTACTAGGGGCGTCTCGAGTATAATTCTATTATTCTTTGCCTAGTGTTAATAGCATATGCTGCTATTAATAGCGATTATAGCTATCTTATTATCCTAGCGGATAATATAAATTGCTAATCCGCATTACCTTCTAACCTAATATTCAAAGTAGAAAAGTATTATAAAGACTTCCTTAAGCGAACGTTATATTAGGGGGAAATACTATAGCTTGCCTAAGCATTTATCCTTAATAATTAGGATATAGAGGGCTCCTAAGATTGCTTCAAAAGGGTAATAGAAAATATCCTAGAAGATATAATAATATAGATAAATCGCTTTATTTTCCGACTTTAAGCGTAAGATAACCTTCTTTATATAAGTTCTAGTATATATTTCGCATTATATCTGCGTTAAGCTATATATCTTCACCCCCTAAATGTTCTTAACTATGCATTCGAGAGCCTCAGGGCCTAAGTACCTAGAACGAAGATACTATAGGTATACGTTATCTAATTAATCTCTATAATAGTTATATATATCTTATCTATAAGGGGCTTTTACTAGCTAGGTTATAGTAATAATATATATGAAACTTACTAGTATACTTTTAAGAGGGTATAAAGAAAGGGGGTTATATTTAAGGAAGACTAAATCATGCTTTCGGATTAGTATAGCTATAACTACGCTTTGAGCAAGGTTTCCCGTGCATAAAGTATAGTTCAGTCTGCAAAACTAGATCTTCTATATATTAAGGCGACTTTCGGATATAATATTAATATAAAAACCTTTAATATAAGTAACGTTCTTAAGTATAAGATTGCCCGACCCCTATCTATATTAACCCTTGAAGATCCCTTTGAGAATGCGGGTTCCCTAGCCTATAACTAGATCCGGGTCGTACCCGCTTCTATAACGTCTTCCAGGCTAGACTCCATATAGGAGTTATCTAGTAATAGCGATTTATTATTAACTAAGTGCATAGTACTATAGTTATTATAGACTATACTACGCGAGAAGATATATAGCGGGGTAGAGGCGTTAAGCGAGTATATCCCTAGCGTAATCGCTTTAGGAAGGTTTTATAGATCGATTAATATAGCTACGATATTAGATAGGACTCTAGTATTTAACCCCTAGCTATATCCACTATTTTAACTACTTCTTCTACTACTATTTCCACGCTATTAGCCTCTTCTGCTATATAATCCGCCTCTTCTATAATTAGTATTGCTTATCTAGTTCGAGATCTATCCTTTATATATAATAATAGCCCTTATATTTAACTATTTACCTCGATTAAGCCTAGAAAGGATTTCCTAAGCTTCTTCGTTATCTATAGAGATCTAGCAGAACCTGCAGGATCCCTTATAAGTATACTCCAGGCGCCTATATATCTCAGGGGTCTAAGAATGCTCTTCTCTATATAAGTAGCTATTAAGACGTATATTAGAAGGGTTATTAGACCTTCTACCTAAAGTAATAAATAGAGCGTTCGATCTATAAGAGCCCTTAGCAAGCGAGTATTTATAGGCTAGGGCTAAGAAGATAATCTTATACTATTCTAGTATATATATTAGAAGCCCTAAACTAGTATTCGTAATAAGCTGCATAAGCTTAGTATAAGCCTAATCCGGGGCGAGTTAGTATCTAACTGCTTCGAGGAAGGTTTGTAATACGAGTTCTCCCTAGATCTCTAGGATATTAAGTCTTTTTGCTTCTATATAGCAATAATACTACTCTATATACTAAGTAGAGGGGTTAATATTTGAATTAGCTTTATTAAGCAATTGAAGATAGTTCTTATAAGCTATATTAGCAACTACGAGCGTTGCAGGTGCGAGCTGCCTCGTAATCTTATATATAAGGGCCTATAGAGTTACTCTTAGCTGGGTATTATTATTTAGGATAGCTAATTTAGCATTAGTTAGAATAGGGTTTAAGACTATCTTATTAACCTATATCTAGAGGTTAAAGTAACATATTAAAATAGTCTGCTAATCCGAGGAAGTCGCTATATAATCCTTAATTGCTATATTATAATCCGTTTTTATATCCTTATAAATAGCAGTCTGAGGCGTTTATAGAGATTCTAGGAGGGAGGATAATCCCCCTATTCTATTAGAAATAATGCTCACTTCTTCCTCGCTTCCCTAGGTCTCTATAGTTAGATAGATATTCTCTAGAGCTGTCACACGCCTTTTGGTGATATAGTCGGCCATCACGTGGTATTCCACGTGACCACGGTTAGGCTCAACGCCCATCCTTTAAGTAGGAGCCTTCTAGCAGATAAGCTTAGAAGGCTTAGCTATTATAGAATATATCATTATATACTTATAATTACTTATTATACTATTTATTATTATTCACGCTTATATTGCTCTTTCCTTATTTTATTCGCAGTCTTAGCAACCCCTATTATAGCCCTAGGCTAGTAGGAAGATTATAATATCTAGTAGTATAACCTATTCTTTTTCCTTATCTAAGACCTCCCTTATACTATAAAAACTTATAACGAGGTAGAGGACTCAGACTCGACCTCGAAACCCCCTCCTAAAAGTATTTATATATTAAAAGGAAGGAAGTTAAAGAAGTTAAAGAGATAGAGGTCTTAACTATTAACTTATATAGCTAACTATTCGAGTTTAATATTAAATTAGTATAGTAATCCCTCTCTTATAGAGGAATATTATAATATAGGAGATATAGCTAGAATTAGATATTATAACGAGGCTTATAAGCTCTATAGTTTCTAGTAAGCTTATGAGAACTATAACTTTACCCTTAGCCTTAGCAAATAATTTCGCAACTAGATAGCAAACCTCGCCTCTCTTAAATAGGATAATAACTATATACCCTATATAGATATTATTAATATAGGCTAGAAGGCGAAAGCTAATCTATGCTATTACTAGATACTCGAGCCTAATAACTATATAACTATATTAATTAGCGTTATTAATATAATCGCAGCTATAAGGGATACTCTAGTAATAGTAGTACTTTTTATACCCCTATCTAGAGAAGAAAGCCTTTATAAAGCTAGCGAGAGAATCACCCTTCTGCTCCCGAGAGACGAAAGAGTTATAACTCCTATCTAGTCTAGCTAGTTAGATATCGAACCCCTAGGACCTCTTATTAAGGCGAGAGCTATAGTAGATAATATTTATAGTAGGAGTAGAAAAAACCCCGAACCGCGAGTTATAGCGCTAGAAGATACTATTATAGGACTATTAGAGCGAAAAATCTATAGAATACTGCAAATTCTTTATAATATTACTATAGGTCTACTGAAGTAGGATATATTAGTAGGGAGGACCTAGCTACTATAATAGAATTTAGCGCTACTACTAATATTTTTACTATTATCCTAGGGGCCCTACCCGGAGCTGCTATCCTAGGGTCTCGAGGCTTTACTCCTTTGAGTATTTAGCTAGCTCGAGGCTAATACTAGGGCGCTATAGACCTTAGGAACTCGATAAGAAGGTGGATTTACCTAATAATATAGTATTTTTTAGCTAGATGCTAATAAGAAGTATAGTATAGAGCCTATCTTTTATAACTAGGATATTCTATACTATAAGGAGATAGATCTCTAGATCTCTAGCCTAGATGCTAAAACCACTAGCCTAGCTATAGCTCTAGAGATTATATAGAATTAGAGCTCTCTATTGCAAGGGAAAGTACTTAGCTAGTAGGAATACTAACTCGGGCTAATTAAATAATAGAACTACCTCTATATAGGATATTATACCCTATGTAATACTATTAGGAGACGTTTTATATTAACTTAATAGGAGTCTATCTAATAGATCGCTATATATAGGTTTATTATAGAAGACCTTAAGGGAGATAGAGATATTTATAACTTTACCTAAAACTATTTTAAATATAGCAGAGCGTAGATAGGACTAATATCTATAGTTAGCTAGCTATTAATAATCTTCTATAATATAATTAACCTAGAGCTTTAGCGATTCCTAAACGAACTAACTACTAGCGATACTCTCGAGGATTACCTCAATATAGCTAAGAAAAAACGCAAGGCAGTTTAGCGCAGGCTCTAGGCGCTAATTAGTATTAACTATATATTAGAAGAGTCCGACGATGCAATATAGACTAATAATAAGGGATAATAAACTAACCGAGACTTCTAACGGGATAATTATAATAATCCGCAACTCTAATAATATTATTAACCTTAGTAATGTTTCTAGCGCTCTAATAACTATTAAAACTAGAAAGATCGCCGCCTATAGAACTAGCTATAGAGAAACCCGGGTTTTTAATATTATATAAAATATAATAGACTAGGCTAGATAGACTTAGACGCCTATTATATATAGGAGGATTATAATAATAACTATAATATCGATAACCTCGTCGATAGCAGCTATATCCTAATAGACGTATAGGAAGTCCCCCATAATTCAGCTGCCCTATTAGAATAACCAGGCAAAGAGGAAATAGTAGGCTAGACGACGGATATTATAACTATAGTGAGAAGCACGCTAGCGATCTCCCTAACTACTTTAGTTATAGACTCTGCTAATATAATAAACTTCGCAGGTCTCGTTGCAATTCCCCTAGCAAATAATATATAGATATTACTTAAGAAAAACCAAATTATTAACGCCTAGGTAAAACTAGTAAAACGAATAATACTAGCTAAACGGATGCATCTCTGCCTTAATATAAAAAGCGATAATATAGCTAGCCTAGAAGAAGTCTATATTAATATAAGCGCCTTAATAACTCTAGTTAATAGGAATTAGGTGCTATGCTTTGCGCGGAATCCCACGTTTTAAACAATAGAACTATAGCGGATAAACGTAGTAGACTTAACCTTTTAAGTAATAGAGTAGGTTATATTCGACTTCTATATCCTAGGTACTATTAGCAACGTGGAGATCAACGGCTACGTTATTATTATAGCTAGAGTTATAAACACCCTCGGAGCGAATCTGCTATTAGGAATACTATTCTATAAAGATTATAAGCTAGTTATAGACTTTAATAAGGGCATAGTTAAGTTCCGCTTAGTATATAGAATGCAGTATCTAGTCTAGTTCAGGAGATAGCACCTAGTAACTAGATGAGTTAATAACGCCTATACTATAGTTATTCCCCTGCAGAGTAATACATTCGTTATAACTAGCTTTATCGACCTCCCTAAGTTAAGCTAGCAAGGCTCTAATACTTAGTAGTTTTAATCTAGTTATATTAGCATAGTTAATATAATAGTTATAGTAAATAACCCTAAGCTCGTCCTTATGCGAAATATAACGGATAGGCTGATAATAATCCCAAGGAGATAGCAGCTAGGCTATATTATCCTAATAGAAGCAGAAGAGACTACTAACCTCATTAACTACGCAGATGTTATCACCCTTATAGGAGGAGAATCAAACTCGCGCTAGTTCTCGTAATATGAATTCGATAGGGCTACGAGTAATATAGCGGATAGCGCGTAGTTTATAACCCCGCTTACTAAATCTAGCCTAGGACTACCTCGTTAAGCAGACGATATTCTATCTTATGGAATATCTAAGCTAAAAGATATCCTAGTTATATATAGCAAGGATAGAGTCGAGATTTGCAATTAGGATATAGTTTTTACTAGTAGACTTAAGGAAATCCTTAATAACTGAGATATCTACTATAATAAGGGGATCGTACCTATGCTAGACGACTAATATATATATATTAAGCTCGTTAAAGGGTAGTAAAACCAGAAGGCTATAGTAAAGCCTTACCCCCTTAGCGCTAAAGACCTCGAAGTTGTTGAGAATATCTATAGTAAGATATATACTAATAGTAAGATAGCGTAGGGTAATAGGCTAATCCTAGTTATCTATCCGCTCTTTATTATATAGCGAGTAGTTAATAGTATAAAAAAAGGCAGGGTTATTATTAACCTTCGCCCTCTTAACCGAATCACTATCCTAGATATATACCCGCTTCCTAACTAAGATAATATAATAAATACCCTCAGAGGGAAGAAATATATAATAATATTTAACGCTACTAGGTTCTTCTACTAACTACTAATCTACTCGAGATATTATAATAGGATAGTAGTAATAAGTCCCTATAGCATTAAGGTTTCTAATATTATCCTCATAGGATTTAAGAACTCGCTAGCCTATGCCTAGCGTTTTATAGACCGCCTCCTATATAACTACTAGCACTTTGCTCGAGCATATATTAATAATATTATTATTTTTAGTAATAGTAATAAGAACTATCTCTAGTATGTCGATATTATTCTCAAGCTCTTTAAGAATAACCGCCTTTATATTAGACCTAAGAAGTCCTTTGCAGGGTTTCCTGAAGTAAGACTCCTTAGCTATATTATAAATACTAATAATATTAAATAAATAGAGGATAGAATCGTAGCCTTTAAGAACCTCTGCTTCCCGAAAACTCTTTATAATATCGAGAGATACCTTAGAATAGCTAGATAGCTATAACATAATATACCCTAGTATAATATTATTATAACGCTACTATAGGATAGAAAGACCCGTCTTACTACGAAACTCCGTAATAAAAATATGCTTCCTAATAGTCTATTAAAGGTAGTTTGAATAAAGAGGGTCTAAAAGGTATTATTTAAGCTAATACTAAGCGAGCAAGAGGCGTAGAATACCCTCTAGGAGAATCTCTATAACTAGGTCGTGAGATACTACTATAACCCGAATAAGCTTATATTTTTCAAGGTTAATACCTATAAAGGTAGCTTTAGGCTTATAGTATTCTAACTAAGTATCCTATAGAATAGTACTAATATACCTAGCAAGGATATCGCATAAATCTATATCCGACTAGTGCTTTTTCTATCTAAGGTTATATCACCCTTAGAAAAGCGATACTTTGCTATAGAGGCGGAAGTAGTAGCGGTAATATAGGCTATAAAGAAGCTCTATAAGCTTATATAATCGAATAAGCACCCTATATAGATTCTCATAGATCACGCGGCTACGAAGGGAATCCTTATATATACCTCGCTACGGACTATAGACTTTAATAAGGCTAACCTGCAGCTTACGAGCGCTGCGAACTACTTATTATAATTCAATCTTAATATTACCTATATACTAGGGAAGCTTAACGTTATCCCCGATGCCCTCTCGCGCCTGCTATTACTTATAGCCTCAGGATAAGCTAATAGGTTTAAGGATAGTAATATCCTCGCGGAAATAACCTATAGTAATAATAATAGTAATAACGCAGGATTTATAGATATAGTTAACTAGTTAGCTAAGAAGTCATAAGCCTATGGAGTAATAGGGGAGATAACTATAAGCATTTCGGAGGACTTTATCGCTAAGATTATAGATAACTATACTAACGACATGAGGTATAGCAAAATTCTCAAATAACTCCGATCCTAGCAGAAGGAACTAGGTAAGTAGTAGTTACTATTCGATGCTATTACTAAGGAAAATAGCGCTAGAGCTGCTAGAAGAGCCCTAAAACGCTGTCGAATAACTCCTTAGAATCTATCGCTAGAAGGGCTTATCCTTCATATAGCTACGGATAGCACTTAGAGACTCTATATTCCGCGCAAATTAGTACTTGCAATTCTCTACCTTAGTTATAATAAAAAATACTACTTTAGCGCAGACCGTATAATAGTAGAAATATCGACTTTCTAGTTTTATAATAAGAAGTTACTCATATAATGATATATTGCCTACTATAACTAGTGCACAGAGAACTAAGTTAACTACTAAAGGCTACTAGGATAGCTATAACCTATCCCTGTCGTAGATATTCCTTATAATACTATTACTATAGACTTCGTTACTAATATACCTAAGGTGCTATCCCACGGAAGTTCTTACGCCTTGCTAGGTTTCCTAGAGTTAGATATATTAGTAATAGTAATATATAAATTCTTAAAAAAGATAATCCTTCTCATAGGATATTCAACCTATAGAGCAAAAGAATAAGCAATAGTCCTACTCTATGTATTTTTCCTCTTAGACTAGGGAATTCTATATTATATTATTAATAACTAGGATCCTAAGTTTATCTCTATAGTATAGCATGCGATATTTAACGCCCTTAACGTTAGGCTCCTCCTCTTAATAGCATACTACCCCTAGACGGATAGGCAGAGCGAAAAAATAAACTAGACTACTAAGATTATAATATAGTTTTATATATCTAAATCCCCTAATATCCCGTAGACCGATATACTACCTACTCTATAGTATAATCTTAATAACTCCCTATCTATTATAATTAGATAATTACTAAATAAGGTTATGCTCGGATTTAAGCTACGAAGTATTCTTAACGTAGTTATATAAACGAGCGCCCCGACTAAGAACCTTACTATCCTTAGGGAGATATATTAGAAGGAGGTACTACTATTTATTAATATAGCGAATACCTTATATAAGGAGAGATATAATAACCGCTATACTAATATAACTTTTAATAAAGGGGATAAAGTCTAGATATAACTTAGTAAAGGATTCTACCTACTAGGATAATATAATAGCAAATAGATCTCTAGATAGATAGGACCCTTCTGAATTAAGCGTGTTATTAGTCCTCTCGCTTATAAGGTGGATATTCCTAAGTACTAGTGGATTTACCTAATCCTCTCTATAGCCTAGCTATATAAGCTAGCCTAGGGAGAAGACCCGTTTAACTACAAGACTCTGCTGCTAAAGCTTATTAAGGTTAATAATAGTGAGGAATAGGAACTTAACTATATTATTAAACGAAGAGTCTTATAGAGGAGTTATAAACCTACTATTAAATACCTCATCTAATAGAAGGGATTTATAGCAAAAGATAATACCTAGGAATAAAGAGACTCCCTATTGCCTAATATAAATAATATTATTAATAAGTATAACGCTAAATTCCCCTTCGACTAGGATACTAAAAGAGCTATAAGAAGGCGCGCACCTCGTATATAACCGAATAGTTTTCCTATCCTTTTAATAGGATAACTATATACACCCTAAATCAATATTAGGATTATAAATTTTCCCTTTATTATTGCTATTTTTACTATTAACTACTCTTTTCTCGATCTCTCTATCTTATATTAAAATAAATAGGAAGGAGCGGAGGATACTAACTTTTATACGCCTTCCTTACTAACCCCTATTATAGAAATTTTTTTTCCTTCTATACCTTCCTTCTATTTACTATACCTACCTACTTTTATTTAGGCATGCCTATACTTTTATTTATTTACTTCTCTCTTATATGCTAATTATTACTTAATAGACCTCTTATAATAAGTAATAATATTATCCTAACTTACTAAATATAGCCTCCTGAATGCTAGCCTAACTAATACTACTGCGATAATAGCTTCTAAAGGTAAGGAAGTTGCTAATAACTACGAGGTCCTATCCTCTCACTTATCTAATAATAATAGCAGCTAAGACGAGGGTACTAACCTCTAGAATAACGAGGTGCTTAACCCCGTCTCCCTATGCTATAGTAATAATAACTAAGGTAGTAATAACTAAGTTAGTAACTATAGTATTAACCTTAGTACTCCGGTTAAGACTTATAAGTCTGCTGCTAAGAAGAAGAAGTCCTATAAGGACTATAAGAAGGGTAAATAGGTAGCTAAGAAGAACTTCTTTGCTATAGATACTAAGACCTAACGCGAGGAGGTTATTAATAATAACGCTAATAATATTTAGAATAATAATGCCTAGGCTACTAAGCTAGCCCGCGCTATTACTAGCACCCTAGCTAAAACCGCAGCTACTACCCCTTATAAGACTCCTAAGAAGGGCTGCCCTAGCCCTATAGCCTAGCGCTAGCAGATCGATAAAGCGAAGGCTTATATTAATAATACCTTTCTATACTACCCTGATGCTAACCTCGTCGAGGAGATTGAGAAAATCCTCAATAGTATTAAGCCTTCTGAGAATATATCTTCTAACCTCTATATCAGATATATCCAGGATACCCTTAAGTAAGTATATAATATATATATATTAATAATAACGCTTATAGCGAGCTTCTCCCTAGCTACGCCTAGGTCCTCGCTACGTACTTTTATAATACTTATAGTTATACTAATAGAATTATTACTAGTAACCTTATTATAATAAACTATATTAACCTCCTTTCTATCGCCCCGCTTATTAATATTAGTAATATTACTACTACGGACCTATTAGCCCGTAAGGATGCTAAAAACGCTAAGGACCTTGCTAATAAGGCTGAGGGTAATATTAATACTATTATTAATAGCATCCGATAGGAAATTCTTCCTCACCTCGATACTATAGAGACTAATATAGCTAATATAGATATTATTAATATTAATGCTATTAGCAAGCGTCTTGCTAAACTTGAGAACGATAGTGCATCTAAGTAGGTAGTTATTAATAAGATTCGTATAGCTATTAACGTAGTCAAGACTAAGGAGATTGCAGGCCTTTGCGCTAAGATTGCAAACCTCTATACTACGATCGAGGGTCTCTAGCGCACTAGCAATAAGCAACTCATACCGAGCAACGCTAGTAATAATAGCACCGCTAAGCGCTAGTAGATATCTAAGTTCGATATACTCCTCTATTAGCATAATAACTAATTAATAACGCTATAGTGATTTCTAGTAATTAGAATATAAAGAGGAAAAAAGGGAGTACTAAGCATATATATCCTAGATCGATAGTAATAGCAATCGGGATAATTGCTTTTTAAAAAGGGGGTATATATTACACGCCTTTTAGTAATATAGTTAGCTATTATATAGTATTCTATATAACCACGGTTAGGCTCAACGCCTATCCTTTAAGTAGGAGCCTTCTAGTAGATAAGCTTAGAAGGCTTAGCTATTACAGAATATATTACTATATACCTATAATTACCTATTATACTATTTGTTATTATTCACGCTTGTATTGCTCTTTTCCTTGTTTTACTCGCAGTCTTAGCGACCCCTACTGTAGCCCCAGGCTAGTAGGAAGACTGTGATAAGAGCGCTCTTAGGAGCCTCTGCTAGATATTTAGCCTCCTCTAGATGCTATTTTACCTACTTAGTATACTCTTCCTAGTATTTTATATTTAAGAGAGCTTAATACTTAGTAATAAACTTAGAGATCTTTAGGGCTATAGTTACTTATAAAGGGTTAGGGCGATCGTTTATATCTAGGTTAATATAATCCTAGAAGCCTCTTAGGCGTATATAGAACTCGAAATAGGTATACTATATAGGCTCGTTACTTCTAGATATGAGAATATCTCCCGCAAGGGGAATCTTATTATTAGTAGAGGATATAATAGATAAGGATAGTAAAGGAATTAATAAAAAGGATGGGAATAGGTTTCCTATATATAACTTATAGCAGAGGGGTTTTTTAAGCTATTATTAGAGCTAGGCTTATAACTCTTATAAGTTATAAAAGCGCAGGTTATTAGGAATAAAGGTATATTATAGAAGTAACTATTCGGAAGGGTTACCCGCATCGCGGGTTAATATCTATACGTGCGGCTTATATAATACCGCACGTCACGTGGTAGGCTGTGAGGCTGCGGCTCAAAGTGAGGATATCGCAACAAGACCTCATATTACTTTTAACTAAAAACATTAAGCAAAGGCAGCCTTCTTAGAAACTTTCCGATAAATACCTAGGCCTATTTAGGATCTAATAGGTAATTAATAGGGGATAAGTATATAAGCTATAAATAGATAAAAACTACTAAATTCATAATATCTTTATACCTATATAATTAGAACCCTTTTTTAGCTCAGCCGTCCTACTATAAGAAATCCTAATTAATAACGACGATAATAATATCTATATAGTAGACTATATCATCACCTATAGAGGCCCTAGATAGAACCGTTAATATCTTATTAAATAGAAGGGCTATAGTAAACTAGATAATTCATAGGAACCGCAACGTAACGTATCTATTAATTTATGAAATAACTACGAAGCTAAATTGCAGGTAGAAATATCACGATCCCTATACGATTTAATAAGTAACTAGTAGGTAGTTAGAAACTAGGTATACTAGCTAGGTATTTTAATTTATTAGCCCTAGACCTTTTAGATAGAGAGCTATAAGAGTAGCTAGGGTAGAGGATAGATACCCTATTACTAGCTAACTACTCCTCTAAGCGCTTCTAATCTCTTTTTATTTTATATAGAAAGCTATAAGAGTAGCTAGGGTAGAGGATAGGTACCTTACTACTAGCTAACTACCCCTCTAAGCTTCTCTAAACTATTTATATAGAAAGCTATAAGAATAGCTAGGGTAGAGGATAGGTACCTCACTACTAGCTAACTACTCTTCTAAGCTTCTCTAAACTATTTATATAGAAAGCTATAAGAATAGCTAGGGTAGAGGATAGGTGCTTTACTACTAGCTAACTACTCCTCTAAGCTTCTCTAAACTATAAAATCCCTTAATACCTAGGTATAGAGCTATAAGAGTAGCTAGGGTAGAGGATAAAGTGCCTTATTACTAGCTAACTACTCCTCTAAACTACCTAGCTATTTAAGGAAGAGTTATATCGCTAGACCTAGGGATACTAAATTCTAGACCTATAGGAACTAGGAACTAGGAAGGCTTATAAGAAGCAACTAAGTAGGTACTAGGTACCCTCTAGATAACTATAGAGTAGCCTAGTCTAAGGATAGACTAGTTTAGAGAGGGGGGATCGTATTATAAGCTTCGATAAGATTATATAGAAAAGGACTTATCGGATTACCCTATAGGAGTCCTTAGAAGGGGGATACTAGGTAGCATATCGGATAATAAGCTACGCTAGGAGTCTATAGAAGGGGGATATTAGGTAGCGCATCGGATAATAGGCTATACTAGGAGTCTATAGAAGGGGAATACTAAGTAGCACCCCGGGTAATAGGCTATACTAGGGAAGTCTATAGATAGGGGGTACTAGGTAGCTCCCTAGATAAGTCCTCTAACCCTTATACACCCTTATATAGTAGACTAGAGGGTTAGAGAAGAATGAATGTTACGACTTTGCACCTATCTATACTAACTCTTTCACTCTGCACCGAACCCTGTTTGTGACATTCCGTGAGATATCCGGGTATTATAGCCGCTACGGCCTGCCTGCCCCAATGCTGCCCTAATACATTATGTGACGGTCGTCAACCTGACTATCAGGCGCGGTGAAAACCTCTATTTCGCCCCCCAATGAGTTGGGGGTTTCGAACCCCGCGGGAATCCGACCAAAAACCCCTGGACCTTTCTACAAGCAAGGCGCGACGACACCCGACTTCTATCACACTGCGACAGAATTCCATCTCTTCCACGGCAATCAACATGCGGACCAAGCTCGCTTCATTCTCCCTATGATTAGAATCATTGGCACCGCCTTCATGCCTTGGAAGTTGCTCTGCTTGGCTTCTAATTGCGCAAACCCAGCCATGGTTGTTCTCTCGGAGTCCATGTCCCCGGCCTTCCAACCAGGTGATGTTATTTTCATTTCCAATTGATTTTCATTTCCAATTGATTTTCATTTCCAATTGGAAAGAGGTATTGGTGATAGGCGATATGCCCGTTATGTGGTTTGAGGGTAACCCCCTTCCTATGGTGCATCGCGCTATTGTGTACAATATGAGTGAGTAAATGTAGTAAGGATGCTCTGGCAAAAGAGAGCAAATGGGAACGGCGGAAATAAGTGCAGAGAAATGGCTAACGGCTCTGTTAGTGACAACGGAAGGCAGTCGATTCTCACCAAGGGGGACAACAATGAATGGACAGACGTGATCATGTACCCCTCAGGCCAGACCTGTATATACCGAGACCAAATCGTTGAACTAGTTGGAGGATACGTGCCGTACGTGGGTTGGATTACGCTTGCTGTTGTGGAGCTGCCGTTGGTCAAGCCTCTGCTTGTAGTCGGATTTCTGCTTGCTTCTGTATTCCCGGGGGTTTGGGGACAGTAGGACTCCAGGAAGACCTTCTGGCAGCTACAAGGAATTATGTGGCTATTTTGCTTTATTTTCAGTCCTATATTCCGTTGCAATGCGGCATGGATAGGTCCAACTACCCTGAATCTCCATCCAGATACGGTGAACAAATCAGCAACTCGATCGTTTGGATCGAGTAACAGCAATAAACTGATGAGAATTCATCCTAGTGCGGCCTTGATCAGCATCCTCAAGGTCTTCGGATACAACCACCTCGGCACTGCCCAGAAAAACCACGCGAAAACCCACCTAAACCCAATAGCTTTGCCAGTCACACAGGAAGAGTGACTCGCCTGAAGAGCTCCATGTAGTCTTGTGCCCTTGATCACGCGGCCATAAAGCCGGGCGATAGCGATCTCAACTCCAATAACAACGAAATTGGCGCAGAAGAACCACACATCCAGGTACGCAAACTTCTGGCCCGTCCTCTACGCTGCTGTGGCATGCATCAGTACAGATAGAAGGAAAACATTAAAAGCCACAGCTGTTTTCTGGAGAACCGTTCTCGGCTTCCCCCGTCCCCCGAGGCAGATCCATGCCCACCTGGCAAGCGATGGAGTCGCAATTCGGTGCCAGAAGCACCCCAAAATCGTCGGACGCTCCAGACATCGAGAATACTTCCGAATAGCGGGGGCCAATCGTCTGGGCTGTCAAGACGAAGGACGACAACGAAAAGAACTGACAGAACGGCGTGGTATGACCCGAGAGCCTTGAAGTTTGCCCATATCCACGAGACGCTCATAAAGGCTCTCAGTAGTAGGAAGTGCTTGGAAACAGGCCCATGTTTACCCTCGTTATTGCCAAAGAATAGTTGATCGAGGATGGGTCTGATGACTGGGTGCCGATCTGAAGTAAAGTGGAGGAGGTCGCTGTTGGTGAAGAGGTATCTGTGGACCGGCTGGATTACCCACTGGTCGACAAGAATGATTGACATGACCTTGAGGCCGCGGAAGAAGGCAAAACGTAGCAACGAGGGCCATGCCGCGGAGCTGGGCCGCGGAGGGCTGCGGAAGCTCAATTTCCTGGGGTTGTTCCAGACCCGACAAGCCTCCGCAATGCTGTTCCGACTAGGCCACACTACGCTGTGGCTTCTGCGAGCTTTGGCAGTGCTGGCGTCGTGTTCCGGGGACAGAGAGTGGCCCTCCATGAACAAAACGGTAGGGAGGATAAGAATAAAGAGGAAAGATGTGATGAACATGTAGGTATCGAGTCCCGCGAACACGCCCGTTGGCGTCGTGTCCCCATTGATCGAGGCTATCGACCAGGCGGCAAATGCCCATGTAGGTAAAAGAAAGAAGCGATGGTACTTGGACAGTTAGTGCGGCAGAGCATGAGAATAGAAGGGCTGATTTGAAAACGTTGAGCGAAACTGAAGAAAGCATTGTTGCAACTGTTTCCTTCATGCTGGTTCGGAAGCTGGTCAATCGAGAAATAGAAGAGACAATAGGGCAGTAATTGGGGCATTCCGAGGCCAACTTCTGTAGAGGTTACTGGAGGCTTTTGCAGTTGAATACGAGTGTCTGACTTCCGCCCAAAACGAATCGGTCTTCTTTTGTGAGCCTCGCTCAGCGGCGTGGGGAGACTTCCCGAGGATCGGTTAACGAAGCTTCCCGCAAAGGCTGCAGCAGCAGTGCGAGAAATCATCAAGGGGGCTAGGTATCTTGCCGTAGATGGGGTCTGCATGCATTCAGCCGGTCAGCCGCATCATGTCAAACATGGGGACTACTGAGGCGCAGTCGCTCAGCAGGCACAATCGAGCAGCATTGCTACCAACATCATAGTTACCAACGACATGGCTACCAACAGCATGGCCCCCAATCATGGGGTCCTTACAGCTGATGCAAGACAAGAGAATGAGATACCCAGTCCCTAATGACATCTCGGTCTGATGAATTAATCTGACGTAACTCCAAATGGCTTGATTTTATTCAAAGGTACGCAGATGTCACAAAAACAGCTGCCATCCTTGAACATCACTGCAGCCTTTTTGATCAAAGACACCCGTGCTGTCCTTCACGCATACCGCACCGACATTCAACGTACTTAGCCTGTATGTATCATTGGCACCGGCGGGCGAGGAGCATCATCATAGGCATCGTCTGCGGCTTAGTGGCCGGTGTAGGCACTGGTATTGGTGTTAGCCTAGCGCTAAGATCTTGAGCACTCAGACTGTGGTAAATATCGCTCATCTCACTCTGATACTCCTAAAAACTTGCTAAACCAGGTCGGAAACAGGCCGTTAGAGGCTCGTCGTAAAGTCATGGAGACACGGGGAGATGGGCATATGTTTATGATATGACTGGAACCGACTATGAGCAAGAGAATTAAATGGCCACACAAGAAACACAAGTTGATCTTTTGCACACAATGAATGTGTTATTTCAGGCATCTGTCTAGGACGTAGCGAGCAAGAACGTAGACATTCAAAGCTCTCGAGGAATACACATCAACTTGTGATGAATTACTAACAATTCAGTCGGCCATTTCATTAAAGTCTTAGTGTCATGTCAAACAGGAACATTCTCATTCGGTTCTCCCTTGTATATCTAGATACGAAAGTTTCAGGGCGGTGATGATAACCATGACAGCCCATCGATGCCCAGCTCTCCAGTCAAGCCGCTCCAGACGAAATCTACGCTGAAGAGTTTCTTCATAATCATCGTCCCCTTGAACACGGTCGAGGCGACAACCTCGACGTCTTTCCTGACCTGGCTGCGTTTTCCACCAGAATCGTGAAGTACCCCGGTGCTCGAACAGAGTCCGCAGCCGATGCGCGAAAATGCCCCCGGTCCCATACGAAAGAATTTGAATCCGCCCTTGAAGCCATCTAATTCGTCTGAGCTCATCGTTCGCCATTCAAAGTCTTCACGGCGCAACCCGCTTCCGCCGCTTTCATCTTTGGGCTGGTTGACTTCAAGGGAGAAGCGGAAAGCGGCGGTGGATAGGCCACGCGAGGTTTCGCCACGACATGATCTCCGTGACGGAATGCGTTCCGTGGTCCTGGCTGGGGGAGCTGCCGGCGCCGACGCCGGCTGTGTGGGAGTTCAAGGGCGTCAGGCTGATGACGCTGGTCCGTGACGCTGGTGTCCGGTTCTTCTCCTCGCCAGCCACGGCCAGCGCGGCATCTTTATCGCTGGGCCCGTTGTGGAGGATGATGCAGGGTATACCGGGGCCTCGACCGGTGAGTCCGGCATATATCGAGACGGCGTAGAGTTTGTGGTTAGAGCTATCCCCCAGGTGACATATGGCGTGTATGCGGGCGGTGTTGCGTACATTTAGTCATTCTCCGGCTCCGTGGAGCGGGTCTCGGCTCTCGCTTCGGCGGCATTGCCCATGGTGAAGTGAGAATGTATTCGTTTCGGGATTCTGGGCTTGGCTGGCAGCCCGGGTTTCGGTGTCTTTTTGCAGAATAGGAGGATGGGTCTCGTGAGTCTGGAAAGGGGAAGCCCAAGCCTTTATACGCAGAGTCGAACTCTTGGAAACAGACGGTTGGAGGGCCTCAGTTTATTTATAGCCGTGTTTGCTACTTCCAGATTTTTTCTTGGTCCTGTTATTGGTTGGCGCTGTGAAATTGAATGTGACGCGTCTTGTTGGGCAACCCCATGCCACCCCATGCAGCCGAACTGAGCACCCTGCTAATGGTTACCTCAGGCACTGTTTCATTACTGGATTCAAAGCAACTACTTTAGGTTGAATAACTGGGCGAGGCGAATGCACTTTGAAAACAAAGTGTAGTGCCACTCTGAAACTGTAGTCCCGCAGGCAGCGCTCGATGGGATAAGTGGTTTTGATCATCTAAATATAAATATCGGCTTATAAAACCCCATGAGTCACAGTTTTGGTCCAATAAGTGTTAAATAAAGATCACAATGTATGTCAAAAGAATTTAAAATGTACATCGCCAAGCCTCTCCTGGATATATACTCTTTACTAATATTTTCTTCAAAAGTCATAATTCATAACACAGTCCCGATTAGCAAATAAGTGACTCTCTAGCTGGTATGTAACAACTGTCAAGTAGTTCCACCGCTATTGCGAAGAAAGGTATTCAATTCTCAACTCAATAGAGCCACCAACTAGAGTACATATTCATACTCGATACAAAATTCTTCACATAGGCCGAGAACCCGCATAGTCGATTTGCACACATTTTAGCTTGTGTCAAAGGTGGAAGTAAACAGCAGTGTAGAGGAGCTCGCTAAGTACGAAAGGCACAGGTGGGTGGGAGGTTATATATCTGTTGGGTCTTATACTTTAAGAGATCTAAGTCAGGTCGCTAGAACGCCAATGGCCCCAACATTCGACTCCGCGATGATAAGAAAACGCGGCATAGTGGTGACCCTCTCTTTTCTTCCAATTGAAGATTCTTTTTCAAAGCATTGTTGGCTGCTTCAGGTTTCTCCATGAAAGCGTAGGGTAGCTTATACTATTCATGACAATTTTTTCATTTTGTCTTCACGTCTTGACATCTCCCTCGCGGGAAAAAGTTTTATCTGTCCCAACTTACCCTACATTTCATATATGCCAAGTTCAGCCAACGTGCTAAAGGTTGCTTGAGACCTCAATCATTTGGGACGTGGACAATTCCAGTGCTTAGCTATGGAGTCGACACCCAACTCCCCTTGGTATCTTTACCCACGGAAGACGGGAACCAATACCAGAATATCCCCATCACAGCCAACATCGGAACCGTACCCGAGCTATGGGGACGCTGCAAGACGGGGACTGGCCGGATGATAGGATTCAATCTCCCCCTTTTCTCGGGCTGTGCACCTAAAAGACAGTTGAGTAATGGGATACCAGATGTCGAGCGATATAAAACATATTCGGCACTGTTATCAAGAGTAGGATCTTGTGGCAATCATCAAATGTCGGGGGCCAGAGAGCATCACGTGTTAGCGAGATTTGAACAAATCCACGGGCGCATCCAAGCTTTAAATCAAAAATTGGCGATGAGAACTCGACGAGTATTGAGGTTACGAGGTCTAGATCAAAATGCCAATGTGGCGGCAAGCTGACCAAGAGCAAATATTGAAGTCCTTCACAAAAAGGGCTGGATGAAACAAATCAGTGGAAAGCCCAAATCTCGAATGCACTAAAATACAATCTCCTTTCTCCAAACCCATGGCATCAGTCGCCATTTCAAAAGTTTCCGATGTGTCTAATGCAAATGGCGTGTAAATACCCTGGCAGGTGAAGCAGTCTGGGCCAAAGTCAGTATCTCAACCACCAAAATTGTCAGCAGCACCAGCACTTACCAAGATGGGTAGATATGCGAGGAAAGATAGTTCTTCATTCGCCGAAGACGGAAAATTTTCATGCCTTGATATTAATTCTTGGCAGACTTGAAGCGCTTGGAACGCGGCTGGAAGTTTGCCCTATGTTGTATCAAAATTAGCCAATGGCCCGTGAAGGGGACTGGTGAATCAACTTACTCAGGCGAAGAGCTGTCCCTTCCTCTTTTGTCGGATGCTGAGCCATCTCCCGAAATCATGTACTCCTCTGGGATACCAGTTGCCCGATTCTTCCTCTTTAAATACTTCTTGCTGTTGGGCTTGTAGGGAATGGGTTTCGCCTTCTGAGAGTTGGAATTGGAGCCCTTGCCGCCGTTGTCAGAAGTAGGAATACGGTCAATGGCCTCAATGATTTTCTCGCGCGATCTGATCTTCTCCGGCTGCGCCTTCTCGACCGATTTCTCTGCCTCATCATTGTCTCCGCCTCCAGACGATTCAACAACGATACTGTCCTGCTCAGGCTGAAGCGTCGACGTTTCAGTCTGATAATTCTTGCTAGCAGACTCCGCCATCGTGATATCCGGTCCAGCCTCAAAGTCAACCACATCGTCCAAGTCCCAAACGTCCTTCTGATTCATCAGGAAGAAAGAGCAGTACTCGTCCGGAACCTCTCTGCGCCGATTCTTGAGTTCGACAGCGACATTCCTGCCGATTGACTGCGGGCCTTCCGCTGCCCATTCACGCAGCTCTTGGGAGGAGACTTCTATCTTGACAATGAGGAGACGGTAGATTCTCAGCAGAGTCATCTGATCGGCGATGAAAGGGAGCTTGTCGAAGCAGAAGTCTCTGCGGGTCTGTTCGTCCGAGGGAATCTTGTTGGCGCGGGCGAAGATGTAGAGCTTCTCGGCGGTGGTCTTGGCTGCGGCGAGTCGGGCGGGGATCGAGATTGCTGGGTCGCTGGACAACATTGCGGGATCGAACGATGCTGCAGTGTGGTCTTTCTTGCGCTGGGGCTTAGCTCTGCCTCGCGAAGTTCCGGGCTTGGTTGCGGGAGGCATGTTGCTGCCGTGAAGTTGGCGACTCGGTGATGTTGAGAGATGAAAGGTTCGTACGAAAGAATATCCCGAGAAGAGGAGGTAGTGGAATTGACGTGACAGTTTCGCCGGCGAGAGGGGCTTGCAGCTGGATGAAATAGGCGATGGGACGGATTTGTTTGACTTCGCTCGGAACGGTGGAAGCCAGGCAAGCGCGCTCAGGTCTCGGGAAGAGCAACTCCTTCCTGCTGTGATCGTGAAAGTTGAGCTAATCTGGTCATCAGGAAGGAGCTGATTTAGTTGATCTTGCTAAACAACACATGGCTTTCAGCAGAGGGCTGACACAGTTTTCAAGGGAGAATCAAGCACAAAGGCAACGAAATGAATCACAAATTTGAAGAACACAAAAGATTACAAGGGTGAAGGGAAATCACGAAATGTCCAAAGCAATAGTAAATGAAGGACGGGCGACTGGATGATGGCTCTCATGGGCTCCCCTGGCAGTACTAGGCAGCTCTACAGACACAGATCTCTCGTCGGTCTTTGCAGAAATCAGGCTCTTGAAGGTGTTTTAGAGTGCGTTAACCTAGGCCGTCGTCATTCTCCTCGCAGGGTATCTTCGTATCTCCCCCAACCCGGTAGCTGCCCTATTGCAAAGACTAAAAGCCCGACACCAGAAAGCTTTCCGAAGGTCCAATGGGGAGTTTGGTGTCACACTGGCGTAGTATGGTTTTGTATTGAAACATGAGCCTTCCAATTCTAACAGCGTGTCTTCATTCGATACTTAACAAAGTCATTTATCTAGTTATTTTCCTTCTCCTTGTCGGCTTCACTCCCGCTCTCTTCAATACTGTCATCCACATGCTCGTTCGAACTACTTTCGCCCTTGTTGTCTTCGATTCTATCGGCAATCCCACGGAAGACCTCGTCGAAGTTGAGTAAACCAGAAGTAACCGGAATCGAGAAGGATACACGCGGTGCGCCAGGACAGCGGGTACTCTACTCCGTCTTATCTCCATCCTCCTTCTTCTTCCCATCCTGCGTCTTACTTCCGCCCTCCGTCCTGCTCTCATTCTCCTTCTTACGTCCACTCTCCTTCTTGTCTGCATCCTCTTCTGGAATGTAGGATAGTGGACGCTTGTTGCTTCTCGGAGGAATTCCTGGACTGCGAGGAGGTGATGCTCTGGGAGACTGGTGGTGTCTATACCGAGGACTACCGGAAGCTCCAGGAGAATATTGGTGCCTATTCCTTGGATCACCTGATCCTCTGGGTGAATTTTGGTGCCTATACCGAGGACTACCTGATGCTCCGGGTGAATTCTGGGATCTGTACCGAGGACTACCTGATGCTCCGGGTGAATTCTGGGGTCTGTACCGAGGACTGCCTGATAGACCGGGTGAATTCTGGGGTCTATGCCGAGGACTACCCGACGGCCCGGGAGAACGGAGGTATCCGGACTGAGAACTACCTGACGACCCGGGAGAATAGTAGTGTAAGGACATAGGACTACCAGGCGGTCTAAGAGAAACGGGCGTAATGGGAGGGACAGCCGTGATCTCTTCACTCAACCCATTCTTGGCGATGCCCGAGGTTCCAACAGCAGGAGTCCGAGTCGTCGAGATGGGCACGGCAAAGAGGTCTCTTCCACCGCGACTGTTTTCCTCGAGCCATTTCCTCTGGGCTTCCGTGAGCTTGAAATCTTCGCACAGCTTCGGCTGCTCGAGGATACGCTTGCATAGCTTCTTCTTGATCATCCAGTGGTGTAGCACCTTGGGATGAATCTGGAGAGCCATGAAGAGATGGCGGTAGAGATGGTAGAGACGTTGTTCCTCGCCGGCGGAGACGCAGCGTTGGAAGCCGTAGTCTATTGTCGTCTGCCGGTCTGAAGGCAGCCGCTTGTCCACCATGCAGCTCTGGCGGAGGTTGAATGCAGTCTGGACCGTCTTGTGACCGTCTTCCGTCTCGACGGTCTTCAGTTTCCGAGGAGCCGAGCGGCCGAATAGAGTCCTTCGAAGGCCCATGACTATTGAGTTCCGAGGGGGTAATAGTAGTGGATAGAATAGCAGCGGATGGTGATTAATTGTTGCAACGATGTTGGAGCGTAACCAAAAACGCCAGCCGTTTGGATCGAGATGAAGAAGCTCGAGACTGATGGTGTGATGTTGGCGGACAAGACGGAGGTTCCGGGTGGGAAGTTTGACGCATGGAACGCCTTGTCAACAAAACGACAGGAAGGTGCGCTCGACGTCTCTAACAGCCAGGAAGGGAAGAACGACTCGCGTGCATTGCTCTCCTCACCAGGCTCCGTACAAGGCAGTCGCCTTCGGGAGAAAAGCCGAGTTCAGCATGATCGAGAGGCAGGGACCGACAGCTACATCAGCAATGATGGACATGAGAACAGCAAGCGACTGTGATAGTGGGGAACATGATGATGGCAATGACGACCACAGCCACGGCGAGTGCCATGACGGCAACTCCGACAGATGCAAGACGAGGATATCGACGGATGGCCTTGTAAGACATGCAAATAGCGGACAGGCCCATTTAAAGGCGACACGAAACCGAGATGAGCAGCTCGAAAATCCGTATTCTCCTTCAGACGTAAGAGCCATCGGAGGACATAAAGGTCAAAGAGAGAGAGAGAACTTGGGCAGATTACTATCATGGTGCTGTATATGGAATGAGACCTTGTTACCATTCGAAGGCCCTCTTTAAGCTCTTTTCGTCCCCCGGCTTGGCCAGACCCTGATCGACAGCGGCGCGCAGCTGAGCCTCCATATTCAGGTAGAGCGCCCCCTGGCTTCTGAACCTCCAGTCTTGGACGGTGGCAGGGTCGACACTGAGGGTACTGACCATGACGTGGCGGTAGACGTCAAGAAGCCGGAGACGATGCTCGCCGCTAGGGTAGCCACCGAAGCAGAAGTCCTCCTAGGCTTGCTCGTGAGTGGGGATCTTGCCGGCGACGACGAAGGCCTTCAGTATCTCAGCCGTGGTCTTGCCAGAGGTGTCGATGTCATCGGCAGTAGTGGGAGAAAGCTCAACATTTGGTGGAGAAGCTCGCAATTCTTTCCAAGTCTTTTCCTCAGTCTTCTCCCTGTTCTTCTGGGCAGCGAGCGTCAGCCTACTGAAGAAGCTGGGCAGGACAGGGGTTTGATTGGTAGTCTGCTCGACGAAAGGAGTTTCGGTTGCGGTGCTGCTGGACAAATTTATTCGCGTGTCTCTTCTGAAACTGGCGAAAGACGTAGACTTAGGACAAGAGTGTTGCTGAAGGTCTTGCCAGCAGTGTGGTATGTGAGTGAAGGTTCGGTTGGCCTATAGAAGGTGGAGCCATTGAGGAGAGAAGCAGGTTGACGGGGGTGATAATGAGAAATAGTCCAGCAGAACCATGTGCAGGGGCAACTTCGCCTGGGTAAGGGCGCTAGGTGGTACGATTCATGTCAAATAGGATGTGCGTTTTGCAGACAGAGGATATCAGGTGAATTGGTAATTGTTTCTTGTCCAGTCTGGAAGACAAGAAAGGGCATCCTTCCGATTGCAACTGGACATCTGCAGCTATTAGAAAGTGCGGTGTAACTATCTAGTGGCGTAAAGTGCTGATCTTCCATGTCAAGGAAATTCTTGCGTCGGAAAGTGACAAAAACAAGAACCCCCATTTTTCTCGTCTTCGATGTCCACTAAACATTTTGATTGAGGGAGAGTGTTCTTCATTGATCAGGGAGCTACTTGTAGCACAACCTTTTGTACAGGGAGCCTAATATATCTATTTTATTACTACTATACTTAAGGTTATTATTATTATAAAACTTAATAAGATTCTTAAGTTAA
Source organism: Colletotrichum sansevieriae (assembly GCA_026260285.1). Taxonomy (NCBI): domain Eukaryota; kingdom Fungi; phylum Ascomycota; class Sordariomycetes; order Glomerellales; family Glomerellaceae; genus Colletotrichum; species Colletotrichum sansevieriae. The sequence continues at coordinate 49,111 of JAOQIF010000046.1, forward strand.
TATAATAAAGGGATCTTATTTAATAAAAATTAAGCTTATTAGTTCTAACTTATAGGTCTTGTGAAGTTAAGACCTTAGGTAGTATTCCTAGTATTTTAGAATAAAAAAGGTTAGGTAGTCTCTACTAGAGAGGGATAAGGGGGCTAATATATAGGGGATATAGGAGTAATAGAGGGCTTTTAGTATTATTATATAGGAGTAGTAATAAAAGGAAAAAGAGGGGTTTTAACTTCTTATATAATTTTTATAAAGAAGGTAGGGTCTTTATTATATACTTTAATAATTATTAGGTATTATAATTTAACTAAATTCAAGTTATTATTACTGTATAAGTAGAAGTTAGATTAGTAAGTAATATTAGTAATATTTCGCTTAATTTAATTATTAACATAAATAATAAATATGCTATTATTAATAAGAGCTTTCTAAAGGGCTTTAATAGTATAGTTATTTATATAGTTAAAGATCTTAATAATATCCTTAAAGTCTTCCTTAAAGTTAGCTTATAGTTAGTAACCTTAGATATAATATTTAAAATACTTACTAATATAATAAGTAATATAGCTAGCAATCTTAGCTTAGTTAGTCTCTTTAGGGTTAAAGGACTTAACCTAATTATATATCTTATAGTTAATAATAGCTTTAAATTATTAGGAATTAGAATTACTAATTAATATTAAGGTAAGGAGGAAGGGGAAGGGGTGGGGGAGGTATTAATATTATTAGCTATTAGCTATTGGGAAGGATTAATAGAGCTATATTTAGAAGTTATATAAAATAGTTAAGCTTATCTTTATACCTTAATTAGGGGTATTATCCCTAAGCTATAGCTTTAAGTAATTAGTCTCTATATTAAGGAACTTATAGTTATTATTACTTAATTTTCTTCTTATTAATAACCTAATTCCTTCTCTTATATAGTTATTAAATACTCACTTATTTACTTCTTTAAAAAAGGGATTTTTTAAAAGAGATTACTTATTTCTCGAGAGAGAGGACTTAAGGAGAGATTACTTAGAGAACGTCTCTAAAGAGGGGATTTTCTTAATGAAGGATTTATTTAAAGAGAAGCTTTAAAAAAGAGGAAAGATTAAACAGAAGAGGGAAGTTTAAAAGATCACTTAATAAACTTCTTTAAAAAGGGAATTTTTTAATAAAGGAATTACTTAGAGGAGGGGGTTTAAGATACTTACTTAGAGGAGGGATTTAGAATATTTACTTACTTATTTTATTAGATTTTATTAACTGTAAAAAGGGGATATTCTAAAGGGAGGATTATTAATTACTTATTATCTAGATAGATATTCCTAAATAAATTTAAAGTAATAAAAATAATAGATCCAATAGGAGATAAGAAGCGGAAAATTAAAAAAAGATTAAGGTCTTAATAATAAGGTCTTCATTATATAACTAATTAATTATTTTTTACTCCAGAAAAATAAGTATTATTAGTATAAGCTAATCAAGATAGATCTATTAGACTTTTACTACTAGTAGAGTGGCTACTATTAAAAGCTTTTTAATACTTATTATAACTTAAATATAATAAATATAATATAGGTAGGATAAAGTTAAGAAGTTAATATTATAAAGTTATAAATTTATAAGTAGTAAAGTTATAAGAGGAGGAGGGTAGTAGAGGGGTTATTTAAATAAAACATAAAGGGGGGGGAGGAGGGAAGTAGTAGCCTAAAGTTAAAAGGTTAACTTTTAGTAACTATAAATAAACTTAATTTAGTAGTTACTATAAAGGTTAAAGCTATAATCCTTCTAAAACTATCTTATATAAGTAATTAGGGCTCCTTATATTTAGAATTTATAAAATTTAAGGCTATGAATATATAAGGGACTGGATACCCAGACCGGAGAAGCCGGAGACGCTTCAGCTACTATAGTGTTACGAGCGGGTCAGGGCAACCAACTGTGGCACAAAGCAAAAGCTTCGGTAATAATACCTCTAGTATCATTATCCCCTGTTCTGCACTATATAGCTACGCGCCTATAGGGACTAACTATAGCGGGCATAACACCATATCTCCCCTCCAAGAAGCATATCCCTATGCCGAGGACCAATCGGCAATAGTCGGGTATAATATAGGGAAACTCCAGGCTAGTAGGGCACTAATCTATATCACAGCCTACCCACGGTCGGGTCGCCCTACATAGTATAGGAGGCATAATCACACTACCGACGCAGCGTGCGGGAATTAAACCTATAACCCCTTAACGCGGGTTAGAGGTATTATTATATTACGAGCGGGTCAGGGCAACCAACTGTGGCACAAAGCAAAAGCTTCGGTAATGATACCTCTGGTATCATTATCCCCTGTTCTGCACTATATAGCTACGCGCCTACAGGGACCAACTGCAGCGGGCGTAACATATAGGCTAAAGGGATAGAGAGGCCTATAGGTCTAGGGTATAGAACCCTTATAGCGAAGACTTAGCAAATACTCGCTAAAAGCTAGAAATAAGGGATCTTAGAGGAAGTAAGTAAAAGTAATATAATAATATAGACCTTATCTTTTAGGTACTTCTATTATTAGTTTAACCTAACTATAGCTCTTAGCCCCTTAATACCTTTATAATTCTTTTGCTTCTACCCTGCTTTAGGAAGGTTAGTAATAATAATAGCACTATATACCCGAGCAATACCTACTAATCAGGCTAAAGAACTTACGCCTAATATTTGCTAAGAGCAGAGCGAAATAGCCTATATAAACCTTTATAAGGAAGCTAATTCTAGCGAGCAATTAGAGGATAATATAAGCTAACGAGGGGAGGTAAGAAGCTATGCTTTAAGCGAGGCTAGGGGCCCTAAAGAGAACGGGCTACTTATATTAAATACTCGCTATATAGATACTAAGCGTATGCGGGAGAATAGGGTATATAAGACCCTTTCTTATAAACCGGATAGGCTAATAGGCTAGATATCTATAGCTATACCTAACGGGCTAGCCTAAGCTAGAGGGCTAGATAAAGCAACTAGCTAAGTGCTAATATAATAGATTATAACTATAATAGCGAACTAATAGGAGCTAATTACTACTACGTTAAGCAACTAAGCTCCTGCTAAGCAATCGCCTAAGGTTTATAAAAAACCCCCGAATTATAATATAGCGCGCCTTACTAGCAAATCTATTAATATAATAAGAGAAGATTAGCTTATTATAGTTAAAGAGGCTTATAAGCACCGCCCTAGCTGCTCTAATAGCTAATATATCTAGTAGGCTTTAAGTATAATAGAATATACCTTATAAATAGAATAGTAGAATTATTAGTAAATACTTATAGATAAGTCGGGGAACTAGATAGACCCTAAATAAGAAGACTTTAGAATTTTCATAAGAGGGTAGTATATCGCACCCGAGCTCTAAGAATAGAACTACTATAATACTCTAAGATAATGCTACTAGAAAGATAATAAGAAACTAATTATATATTAGGCTCGATAAGAGTCTATTAACCGAGTACTTAGCGAGCTAAGCACTAGTAATATAAAGGCGTACGCCTTCCTTTAGGGCCTTATTAGGACCCTAAAGGATAAACTCTTTAAGTAGGATATTAACTATACTAATATATATACTATATATATAGAGATTATAGGAGATTATAGAAGGGAGATATAGGGGAATATCTGCTAGCTGTTCTAAGTCGTATAAGCAACTATACTTAGGCTCTCTAGACTACCCTTATAAGAGCAGCTTGCAACCCCCTAGGTCGATAGACTTAAGGGATTGCTACCTAGAGACCCTATCCTAGAATAACTACTTAGCGGATGCTCATATAACGCCTAGTGCTAGTAGTATATCTACCAACTCCTAGGGATCCTAATACTATAACTATAAGAAGTATAGCTATATCTCCCCTAACTATACCAAACCCCGTGCGTAGCTAATAAGTAGTAATTAGAACCTAAACCTAAGGCGGGGCGGGATAAGTATAATTATAATACTTAGTATAACTAATACTAAAGACTTAGGAAACGAGTAGGCATAGATATAACCCCGAGGGGTATTACGCTAGAAATCACCTTAGTTCTAGTAGGATAGACTATTAAGGGATAGGTATTAGCGCTACGAGGGTCTAGCGAAGTCGAACTAGAGGTTAATATAGATACCTGCGTAGTAGTAAACGTTATATAAGAAGACCTCGTTAAGAGGCTCTAACTAAAGGAGGCTATTAGTATTATAGCCCCTGAATTAGTAGATTTCTAGGGAAGGCCTATACCTATAGGCAAGGTCTACTAGCTTATATTCTTCCTTATAAATAATTAGGGTTACCTATAGAAGATTTGCTAGGCTTTTATTATAAGCCCTCGCCCTAAAGGAGCAGGAGATATCCTTCTATCTAATAACTTAATAAGATAGGAAGGTATCTATATAGATACCTATATATATACCTAGTTATATAAACCCCTCTCGCTCGCTAAGCTAGAAGCGATTATCTAAGAGATTATAGAGAATAGCTAATAAGCCTACGTTATATATCTAATAAGTACTATAAGCCCTAATAAGAAGGCTATAGAGTCCTTAGGCGAAGACTCGCTAGATAATAAGCAAGAGAAGAAGATTCCTAGGGAACTTTAAGACTTTATTAATATTTTTAATAAGGAGAATATAAAGAAAGTTCCGAGGCTAAAGGGAGTAATATACTATATTAAACTAAAACCTAGCAAGGAACCCCTATATAGACCGATATACCCTATATTAGTAGAGTAGTTATAAACGCTCGCTAAGTATATCTAGGATATAGAGGCAGCAGGCTATATACGCCGCTTAACTAGCTCTATAGGAGCACTAGTACTATTCGTGCTTAAGAAGGATAGAAGCCTATAACTATATATAGACTATAGGGGATTAAATAAAATTATAATAAAGAACCGTTATCCTCTGCTACTAATTAGCAAGCTTCTAGATAGGCTCGCTAGAGCGAAGTTTATTTTAAAGATTAACTTAAGCGAGGCATACTACCGAATTACAATTAATAAAGCAGATAGGTAGAAAATAGCGTTTAGAATATAATATAAGTACTTCGAGTATACCGTGATGCTATTTAGGCTTATAAATACCCTAGTAACTTTCTAGGCATATATTCACTAAATACTCGCTAACCTTCTAGATACCTACTATATTATATACCTAGATAATATTCTAATCTACTTAGATATAAGGGAATAGCATACCAAGGACCTCTATACTATCCTATGCTACCTAAGGGCTATTAAGCTATTTATAAAACTAAAGAAGTACGACTTCTACTAGATAGAAGTAGATTTTCTAGGGTTCTATATTACCTAAGATAGTATTAGGATAAACCTAGATAGAGTCCGAGTAGTTGCTAAATAGCTAGTGCCTAAGTCTTTTAGAGATATCTAAGTATTCCTTAGTTTCTATAACTTTTACTATAAGTTTATTATAAGATATTCTTATATCGTAGCCCCTATAACTAGCGCGCTTAAGAGAAGCTAGAACGGCATAAAGTCGGGAGCCTTCGCCTAGATAGGGGAGATATAAACCGTATTTAAGATACTTTAGAGAGTATTTGCTAAAGCTCTAATACTAAGATACTATAACCTAATATTAGAAACTAGGGTTAAGACTAATATATCTACTTAGGTAGCATCTAGCGTGCTTTTATAGAAGTATAGCATAATTTAGTACCTAATAGCCTTCTAGTCGAGGAAGCTCTTAGATATAGAGAGGCGCTAGGCTATAGGGCAATAGGAACTCCTTATTATTATAAAAAGTTTAGATTACTAGGCGTAGTACCTATAAGGACTCCCTGAGAAATTTATAATACTTATAGACTATATAGCGCTAAAAGGAGTGCTCGCTATACCTATGCAGGATATTCGCAAAAGACTCGCGCGATAGGTCTACTACCTATTAGCGTTTAACTTTGAAATCTAGCATAAGTCGGGGGTTACTAATCCAGTAGATAGACTATTATAACGCCCTGACTATATAATAGAAGATACTAAGGTGGATAATATACTTCCTACCCTTAGAAAGAAACTTAGGCTTATTAGCTAGCTTTTAGTAAATATTCGCTAGCATATTACTAAGCTTAAAGGAACTATAGCAGTTGCGAGAACTTATACCTAAGCTATCTAGCGAAGCATATAAGAACCTTACTAGAGGGCTAGCTCTAAGGTTAAGGGATCCTCACCCTTAAGTTAGCACTACCCTATAATAGGTACTAATAAGCCACTACATACGAGTATGCATATTAGCGCTATTACCTGCATAAAAGCATATGCAGGTGCTATGCTAACTGCTCCACGAGAGAATAGCGATAGGCTAGAGGACTTAGGAGGAGCTAGGGTTACTATACCGGAATAGTATATCCTACGTGCTATAATAAGGGAGCTTATTCAGAACGAAACGGCTTATATGCTATAACTAGGCGTAGATCTCGAATAGATAGTTAGAGGACTATAAGCTAAAAACCCCTTCTATAGAGATATTATAGCTAAGGTTCGCTAGGACGCTAGGGAATACTAAGGATACCGAGTTAATAAGAATAATATCCTTTGGTTTAGAAGAAGACTTATTATCCTAGAAGAGGGATCCCTCTGCTATAAAATCCTAAAAAATTACTATAATATACCTAGATTAGGGTATATAGGAGCAAATAAGATAGCTAAGCTAATATTGCAAACGTTTTATTAGCTATATTTAATAGAGGACGTATAGCGATATATCGCTGAGTGCCCGTGCTACTAAGGGGTATGCATACTATAGCATAAGCTATACGGGCTACTATAAATACTAGAACTACTAGCATACCTATTCTAATAGATTTCCTTAGACTTCTTAACTAGCTTACTAGAAAGTTGCTAAGACGATGGAGTTACTTATAATACGATCCTAGTAATTATATATTAGATAACCAAAGTAGCATAGTTCTTAGCGATAACTAAGCAACTAGATGCTATAGGTTTAGCAAGGATCCTATATTAAGAGATCGAGTACTAATATAGCATGCTAGAAGTTATTATTAGTAACCGAGATAAACTAATTACTAGCTAGTTCTAGCGAGACTAGACTAAGGCCTGAGATATAGAAGGGCGTATCTCTACTATATAGTATCTATAGATAGATAGTTAGACCGAAAGAACGCACTAGACCCTAACTATATATCTTATAAAGTTTAGTAAAGGCTTATATAACTAATAGGTAATATAACTAGTTAAGGCCGAATTTTTATATAATAATAGCAAATATACTACTATTAGTATATCCCTATTTAAGGCCCTTATAGGATACTACCCTCGAATAGTTAACTACTACTTACTAAACGTAGAGATTAGGACTTAAGGGGTTAATAAAAGGCTTAAGAAGCTAATAGAGGTTCGCTAAAGAATAGCTAAGACCTAGCGATATATAACTAAGGTATAAGCTAAAAATATAAACACTAGAAGAAAAGCGTAATTATACTACGTTAGAGATATTATAGGACTCTTAATAAAGAACTTCTATTTCGCAAAGGGTTAGCAAAAGCTTGCCCTAAGATTTATTCCTATGCTAGTTATAGAAGTTATAAGCTCTAATACCTATAGAGTATAACTCCTAGAGAAGTATAGCAGAGCGTATAATATCTTCTCTATTGCTCTACTTAAGCTATAGTATAGCTAAAAGCTTGCTAAGGGGTAGCTTCCGGACCTTGAAGAAGACCCTGAGGAATAGGAAGTTAAGGATATTATATTATAGAGGGAAGCGCTAATAGGCCCCCTATATTTAGTTAAATAGAAAGGCTAGCTAGTAGAGTATAATACCTAGGAGCCTGAAGAATACTTAGCAAATGCTTTGCAAATCCTAGCTAGATTTAAGAAATAGTAGCATAAGTTATATTATAAGTAGGATAACGAGTAATATAGATTAATAAGAAAAGTTAATTAACTATAAGATAGCTAAAACGCTAAAGAGAAGACCCCCCCCCTATAAAGAATAATGCAAACCCTATAGGTATCTAACCTTATATCACTATAGAAGTCTACTACACTCTCGCTGAAGTTCTGCTAGTACTACTACTCCTTATCGTTATTATTACCCTCGTTATTATTATTATTATCCTCACTCTCCTCCTTAGAGCTCTTGCTAGTAGTACTGCTATTATTACCCTAACTATTACTCTCTATAGCTTTATTAGAGTTGCTATCCTCTATAGCAGAGGACTTATCCTCCTCGCTATTATAAACCTAGTATTGCTAAGCTACTACTAAGGCGTTACTAACCTTCTTCTGAGAATTTAGTTGAAGTATAAGATTACTATTAATAACTTTAAAGATAGCAATAGGAGCTTAGTAGTAAGTATTATAAAGCATATAGGAACTTTAGACCTTTAAAAGCTCTTATAAAGGAAGCATAGATATATAGGTATTACTCTTTAAAAGCTGCGTTATTAGGATATTAGCAAGCTTATTAAAAAAGGTAGCCTACTTAAAGATATAGGTCTTATTATATAAGTAAGTAGGGAGAGCATCGTTAAGCTATATTATAATCTCCTTAACTAGAACCTTATCCTTAGCCTAGTAAGCTGCTTATAAATATATATTAAACTAACGAAAGGGCGAGATTAACTATAAGGTAAAACCTACCTTAAGCGAAACCTATAGATATACCTAGGTATATAAAGCTATACTCTCCTCGATACTTATAGCGAGGAGCTAGTTCTTATAGTTCTTAGAACTAGGCTTAAGACTAGCAGGGTTTACTAACTAGTTATAGAGGTATTAGAGAAGCTCCTGCCCCTGCTCTATAGCTATAAAGATATAAAAGATCTTATATTATTAATACTAGCTAGTAGCGATTATATAGATATAACGCTTAACCTAGTTCTAATAGAAACGAGTAGTACTAATAAAATAAATAGGAATCTAGAAATAGGAAAAGTTAGCCTATACTTCTACCGAATAATCGCTAAACTCACCCTATAGCACTTAATACTATAAACCCGGTATAACTTGTACGTATAATTACTATTATATCGATAGGTATAGATAACCTAGGCATTCTTAGGGAGCTATAGCGCGCAGCTAACGCAGGGTTCGCTACTACCTACTTAATTATGCTAATAGTTGCTACTAGTAAGTTCAGCCTTAGTAGGGCTATACTTAGCGAGGAGTTAGCTAATAAGGCTCTTAGCGCTTATAATATTTAAGGAAGTATTAAAAGATAGGAAGGGTCTATAAAGGCTTAATAAAGGGCTTAGATAATATAAAAGTAGTTATTAAATAATATAGTATAATAAGGAGGGAAAAGAACTAACCCTAGGGCGGGAAAAAGCCGTTATTTTATAAATAGCTAAAGAGACCTCGCTAAACTATTATAAAGGTAGATACGACTTTAGATAGCAAAGAACAGCAGTTACTCACTATAATAGGTGCTACCTACCGGGAGATAGACGTAGTAAATCAGTAATAATAGTTGCTATCCGACCTACTTAATAGCCTCGTGACGCGCCCGTTTAGAAGGGGGATAATAGGATAGGATGAAAAACGAAGTTATTATAAGGGCATAGTATAAGAAGGTGCTCGCTAGATAAAGAGCGAATAACAGGAGAACTAAAACGAAGCTACTATTAGGATAACCGCCCCCTTTCAAAAGGAAACAATAGGATAAAAAACGAAGTTATTATAAGGGCATAGTATAAGAAGGTGCTCGCTAGATAAAGAGCAAATAACGGGAGAACTAAAACGAAGCTACTATTAGGATAACCGCCCTCTTTTAAAAGGAAATAATAGGATAAAAAACGAAGTTATTATAAGGGCATAGTATAAGAAAGTGCTCGCTAAATAAAGAGCGAATAACGGGAGAATAAAAACGAGGCTATAAGGATAACTACCCTTATTTAAAAGGAAACGATAGGATCCCTTTAGAATAGCCCGGATAGAGAGCATAAAAGGGCCTAAAAGGAGAGGAACTATAAGGAACGGGATTATAGGCCTAGCTATTATATCTATAACTCCAAGAGCTCTACTATCTTTTAGCAAATATTTAGTAAATAGATACCGCGCTAGATAATAGTAGTAATAAGTAAAGGACCGGGGCCTACCCCGGATAGCTAAGAAGGATAATAATAGAGGGCCGACCTATAATACCCGATCTTATAATAGGGACTATTATAATTAGAAGGGGGATAATTATAAGGGACTAGATACCTAGACCGGAGAAGCTAGAGATGCTTTAGCTACTATAGGCTAAAGGGATAGAGAGGCCTATAGGTCTAGGGTATAGAACCCTTATAGCAAAGACTTAGTAAATACTTACTAAAGGCTAGAAATAAGGGATCTTAGAGGAAGCAAGCAAAAGTAGTATAATAATACGGACCCTATCTTTTGGGTGCTTCTGCTATTAGTTTGACCTAACCGTGGCTCTTAGCCCCTCGATACCTTTACAGAATAACCTCATAATAGCGCGGATCTTATATTAATAGTATAGCCAAAGCGGGTAGTCAAGATTAAGGTAATTTACTTTAGTAAGTAATAGGGCTTATTATTATTATCTTAGGTTATTACTATTTAGTAATATAAATAGAGGGTTAAAAGTAGTAGATTTAAGTATTAAGTAGGGGGTTAAAAGAGTGAGAAATAGCGAGGTTAGTATTAATATTAAAAGGTACTAAATAATACTAAATATATTAAATTTACTAAAAAGACTTAAAGGAGTTAAATTAGTAAAATAAGTAGCTAATATATAGTAGAAGGAGAGGAAGTTAGTAGAGGGCTCTAAATAACTATAATATTAGTAAAAGGTAGTATAGGTAATAGGTATCAGATATAGTATTTATAAACTATAAGGGTAGCGGAAGGTACTAAAAAAGAGCAAAGGTAAGGGGTACTAAAGAGGGTAAAAGTGAGGGGAAAGTAATAACTTAGCTAGTATAACGAAAGATTATAAACTACTAATTATTGGTATTAAGGTTATAATAGGATAGATCGTAGTTATTATTAATAATAAGAGATCTAAAACTTCGCTTATAATATTAGGAATAACTTTAGAGGTAATAAGTTAGAAGTAGAGGCTAAACTATTAATAACTAAAGCTTAAAATCTCTATTAGTATAATAATGATATATAAGAGGAGGCTTAGGATCGTTAAGTAATAAGTATTACCTCTTTAGTATATAAATCCTTACTAATTCAAAGTTATAATATAAGAGTAAAGTAAACTACTAATCAGAATTAGTTTTATATATATTAGTATTTAAAGAGAGTGAGAGTAGGTATAATATTAAGTCTAAATTATTAATAATATTAAGTTAGGTTAAAAGGTAGCTTATGAGGTAGGAATAATATAAGAAGCCTAACGAGGTAGGTTATATAATAAGTTATATAACTACTCGCTAGGTCCTAGTTATTCTAACCCGGGCTATGGATCTAAAGCTAGATCTAGCCTACTAGGCGAGTAGGAGTCTCCTACCTACTATATAGGTAGGCGAATATTCCTATAATATCCTATATAATAAATATAAGGCCTAGTCTATCTTTCTATTTGTTACTCTAGTATCTTATAGTCCTATTTAGCTATAATAGTCTAACCAAGACTATGAGATATTTATATATATCCTAGTATTATCTATAATAATTAGTCCATTCTTAACTATTACTTTATAGTTTATCTATTATTTAATTATTCTTAGTATAGCCTATAGTCTCAGGTAGATTCTACTAAGTCTATTTATAGCTTTAATAATCTTTATTATATTTAGTTAATAATTATAAATATATTATATTCTATAAGGATTTTAATCTATTTTACTAGCTTTCTATTTATTTCTCCCTAGTTTCTTATACTCTATTTAATTAATAGATAATCTATATAAAGTTAGATTGGGTATAGACTAGTATTTACTAGCTATTAATATTTAATAAGAGCCTTGACTATTACTAGGGTCTCTCTTTTATGGATAGAGTATCTTCATTTAATATCTATTAATCTCTAGCTTATCTATATAATACCTAGAGCGTTACTAAAGCTCTTATCTATAATAGGAATTCCTATCTTATACTTATTAGGTAATTAGAGTAGGATTATATTAATACCTATATTACTATAGTTTATTAAAATATAGAATTAAGCTATTAATAAAGCTCTGTGAGTTATATTATTCCATACTACGTTATAAACAGTATCTAGGGTAATAGCTTAGGCCTCTCCCTAATATAGTGTTTCTCTCTCTGTTTATTCTCTCTAGATACCGTTTTTACTTATTTTTATTTATTTTATTATTTCCTTAAAGAAAGCTCTTTTAATAATAAGTTCTAGGTTAGCACGTCCCAGGATATATTTATAAATAAATATCATAAGGTAGAGTAAGCCCCGGATCTCTATCTATATCTCTAATAGCTTATCTCTAAATACCCTCTTCTAATATATAAACTTATTTTAATACTTTAGTAATAGATAGACTTCTTTATCTCAAATATTAAAACCTAATTACTCTATATAATTATTAAAAAGCACTATCTTACTTCTACTTAAGCTAATAGGAGCCTAAGCGATATATAAGAAGTAGTATTAATAGAGAAAGTATAGGTAATCCTTAAAGGGTATTCCTATAGTTATATTATAGTTATTAATAAAGATAAAAAGCAAGCTCTTTAGGTATAGTAAGAAGCTTATAATAAATAGGATATATCTATTATTAATATTATAATACTTAAATACTAGATCTCTAAATCGTATATAGGTAGAAGGTGCCCCCTTTAAGCCTTATATTATACTAAGGTATTCCTACATTCCTCTAGGCCTAATAAATATAGCCTTAGAACGGTTGCGCTCTTAAATTAGGATACCCTAGAATCTATTAGAAGTATTAGTTTATAAATAGTATCTTAGTTAGCTATAGAAAATAGAGTTAATATTAGTCTCTATATTATAGTATAGATATACTAGCTTAATTAAAGCTTTATTAACTAGACGGAAATTATATATTATCCTCAAGGTTATAGGCTTATAAGGTTTCTTCTAGAGTAGTATATTTATAGCTTATAGCGACTTTCTATCTATCCTTTAGATAACTCTAGCTATCTCTATCTTAGGGAATATTATAGTAGGAAACTCCCTTTTATTCCTTAAGTACCTTAGCTACCTTTAGACTTTTAGCTACGCTCCTAGTAAGAGATTAATTATATACTCTACTAAGGTTATCCTTCTAATATCTTAAAGGCGTTTTATAAAGCAGTCCCTCTATATATAGTAGAGTCTTTTAATTATAGTTCTCTATTTATCTATTTTAGCTATAATACTAATTATAATCTCGGAGTCTTTCAACTACTAGTCGACCTTATACTATAGTACCTTTAATAGCTCTTAGTAAGTAAGTATTCTTAAGGTTTCTAGAGGATAATTCTTAAAACTTAGGTCTTCTATATATAAAGTATAGTTTTCTATCTTCCTAGACTTCTCTTAAGAAGATATCCGATTTTCTTATCTATTCAAATTATTCTATCTAGATATTACTAGAAAAAGTGTTCTTACTAAGCTTTCTTTGTTTATTAAATTCTAGTTATATAGCTCCTTCCTATTGCTATTACTATCCCAATTATAGCCCGAGTAGTCTAGTTTAATATTAGGAACTATAACCTTATATTTATCTTATACCTTATTATTATTTACGTTCTTAATTATATTAAATACTTTCGCCTAATTTCATATTATATTTTAGTAACGCTCTAGTTAGCTCTATATTAGTTCTATGCTTTCTACTAGTATATCTATAAAGTGGGGAAGAAAGTTATTAATTCTAATGCTATCTTTTCTATCTCCAGGTATATTACTTCTAATTATTACTAACCCTAGCTTAGGTAGTATAGAGTATCAACGGTTTCTGTAATATCTACGTTCTAATTCCTAGTCTTATTTATTATTTTCTTTATTTATTAGGTCCTCCTACTCCGCGTTGAATTTAGTTTCTTAATTATTAAGAAACTTTATAGTAGCTTATCGCTACTCGTATTTCTAGTATAGAATTTCCTTAGTTATTATAACTCGGATTCTTAATTATTCGTAGTATTAATTAGCTAATCTTATAGCTTTAGCTCTATAGCTCGTATTATTTATCGCTTCCCTAGCGGGTTAGGGATATCCTTTTCTAATTCTATACTTTCTTCTTATACTATTTCTATGGGAATATTCGCCTACCTACGTAGTAAGGAGGAGACTCCTACTCGCCCGGTAGGCTAGATCCGGCTTTGGATCCGTGGCCTGGGTTAGAATAACTAGGACCTAGCGAGTAGCTATATAACTTATTATATAACCTACTTTATTAGGCTTCCTATATTATTCCTACCTTATAGGCTACCTTCTAACCTAACTTAATATTATTAACAATTTAGACTTTATACTACGCCTACCCTCGCTCTCTTTAAATACTAGTATATATAAAACTAATAGATATAAAGAAAGCTCCACTAGTAAACTTAGATAGATTACAGTAATAGCTAAATAAGGACTAGAGATAATAGATTCAGGAGGCTCTCTATAGATAATAAGGCTTAGAAGAATAATATAGAGATATTATTAAGTTTCTACTCTTAGGCAATAAAGGTATATAATATCTAAAAAGAGATAAGAGAAGAGTAGTAATTATAAAAGCTTATAAATACTAGATATAAGATTTTAAACTATTAGGAATAGAGCAAGATATAAGCTTAGTAACTTATATTAAATAAGATAAGATTACTAAAGTATTGTTTAAGGTATATAATAGATAGAGATACTTTAGGCTTATTATTATAATATATAACTTACAACGTTAATTATAATAGCTAAAAAGAATATAAGATCTAAAGATCTACATTATATTATATAATATATATTAAACTAGTAGTTTATATTTATAGCTTATAACTCTAAAGAAAATAATAAAAATAGCGCCTTAGTAATTAGTCTTTATAGACTTTATAAGGGGAAATATACTCTAAAAGAGCTAATAATAATATATATATCTTCTTAAATATATACTATTTTACTAAGTTCTTAGTACTAACCCTTATACCTAGGGCTATAGCTAAGTTAATATATTAAATATAGATATTATTTATCTTAATAATCTGTCGGAATAACTGTCCTGCGCAGGTAATAGTACCAGAAAGATAGGGTTCTTTCGTAATACTATAGTTATTCGTGATATCTATCTATCGTAGGTTTAGTAGTTATAATAGCTATATAGGCAGTCCTTATGTATAGGGTCCTGGCCCTCCTATTAGTTAAATCGGCGCAATAGGTAGGTCCGAACGGCCCGATGTAGCGCTAGTCGGGTCAGCAACGAACCGCCGACTAGGCTTCTAATACTAGCAGTCTTTTATTACTACTAGCCCCTACCCTATAATAGCCTATATTCATCGAAATAACCACTAAATAGCAACTACTTATAAAAGGGGCTTAAATAGCCTAATAACTGCAGTTTTCGCACGTTTTATTATTATCCCCTAATATACTATATATCCCCGGTTTTACTACGCGCAGGGCCCCGGCTACGGGCCGGGGTCCTAGCTACTATCGAACGACCCACCCCTCTATCCGTATTATCGCCTTGTTATTATTAATAAGCCGTTAGAGGACTTTATTCGGCGTTAACTTTATAAGTCTATTAGCCGGGTTATCGTTACTATAGATCTAGCGGATCTCCGCAATCTCATAGCGCTCGTATAACTACTATAGCGCTATTATATTAATTATAAGGCGCTTTTCTTTTATTATATCTAGCTTAACGAGGCACTCGTATAGCGAATACGAGTCGGTATAAATAATAGTTAATATTAATAGTAGATCTAGTCGATTAGAAACCTTTTGGAGGGTTATTATAATCGCATAGGCTATATCAACGCTAGCGACCATACCGTAGATCTCCGAGGCTAGTATGCTACAGGTAACGCGTTTTGACTTCATCGAGCTATAGTAGACGATATTATTATTGATTTCGAACGTATTAATAGCCTTATTATTATTAGCCTCGTTAGCTAGTATAATAATAAAACCTAGTTATAACGATAGGTCGTTATTATTAGCAAAAGATCTATTAATAAAAATAAATAGTTTCGCAATAGCGAGGTTAAGCGGGATAAAACTGAGGCCTCTATCGAGGGATTATAACTACTAGAGTATTCGCTAGTTAAGGATTTTAATATTATTAACTATAGGGTTTGCTATTATATAGCAATAGATAGGTTAAAACAGGCCTCGGGTTAGCAAATTAACGTAATATATGCGCTGCGAGCGCGTTATTTAACGTATTACTGCTTTCGGATAGCTTCGTTAGCAGAGGGGTCGATAGGGCATAACTTAAGCCCTTAGTCCTTTTAGCAGAGGGTGAGGGTATTATTATTATCGATCGTTATAATCCCACCGTTAAATATAAGGGGGTTATTAATAGCGAGGGTCTGCTTAGGTTGAGCTAAAAAGCTAGCTTTAGCTAATTCAGCCTCCTCAAGGGCAGAAAACACGTCGTTTAATAGGCCTAATATATCGTTAGTTTATATACCTATAATAGCAAAAGATAGGTTATTTTCTATTAATATAAGCAGGCAGGGGTTAAATAACGAAGTCTCTATCTCGAGCCTCTCTTTATAATAATAGCTATATATAGCCTACTAATAGGTGCTAGCCTTAGCGATACTATAGAGGGGTTTTATAACCTCTATAATAGTATTATTAGGGTATTTATACCATATTTAGGCGGGGATTTTAGCGAGGATAGGGCGGGCGAGATAGGTAATAGACTAGATATAGGCTTAGGTAATATTGTAGATCTAAAGGGTTTTACTATTAGCTAATAATAATAGGGCGATTACGAGGATTAGCTATTAACTAGCTCTTTAGATTATAGGGGCCTAGGTTAAAATAGCCTCTTTACTATTATTAGCATAGCCTTGAATAACGAGTCTCGACTTCTCATAGGGCTAGGTTATCTTACCCTTAACCTTATTAATAATATAGGAGCAGAAAATCCGGATCCTGCTATAGCAGGTAGGGTTATACCTAATAAAGTTAAATACGCCTCGCTCGATAAGGGATTCGATCTCTTATCGGGTCGACTGCTCAAAAGGCTCTCTAGGAGTTATAATTATACTATTATTATATAACTTAATAGCAAGGTTATAGTCGGATTGCTCTTTAGCGGATAGGAAGGCCTTATTAGCAGTAGTAATATCCGTTTTAGCGAGGAGTATAGTCGAAGTTAGACCTAGCGCTAGGTTATAGCAGGGCTAGCCTCGGCGCTATAGTAGGGCGGGAGCTGCGTTATTAGTAATAATAATAGTATCGTGGACTTCCTTAGTTGCCCTATAGGGGGTTATAGTCCTATTGTTATTACTATCGGGTTTTATTAGTAGGTCGGTCGACTAGTAGTAAGGTTTAATAATAGTTAACTAGAAGGATTTCAGCCCGTTAGGTAGTTAAACTATATATTCGTAGCTATTATTAGAGATAAGCTAGTAAGAGCCCTTCTAGCTATCTTTTTCACGCTATACTCTAACCTCTAACTAGAGAGGTAGGCTTAATATAGGCTTAGTTATAGGGCTATTTTAGGCTATAATAGCCTCGTTAACCTAATAACTAGCATAGAGTTAGTAGATCTCGTTAGTAGCCTTTTATATAGCTTAGGCGCGTTATATAATTAATAGCAAGGGTGCTAAATTATCTATTAAGTGCGGGTAGGCTCTGAATACTAGCAGGGGTAGTACTAGGCTATTAGGCCTAGCGACGTTATTAATAGCTTTTATAGCTATTTAGAGGGCGATATTAGGGTTAATAGAGGGATCTTCCGCCCGGATAATCTCATAGGTCTAGCGTAATAGCTTATAGTATTATTCAACCTTCCTAATGCTATTATAAGCCTTAACTAGAACCTCTTTTATAGAGATCGCTATCTTTCGCATAGATTAGCGAAATTTAGCGGATCGAAAGGAGGTACTAGTATTAGTAACTATCTAGTTAGGTAGGCCCTGTTATATATCGATCTAGCAGAGCCGAAGGGTCTGCTATATAGTTATAGCAGAGATATCCTTTATAAAGCATACCGCGTTAAATATAGTAGCTATATCAATAATATAGAGGGCAGGGCAGTTGCTATCGAGATATATAATATTAATAATAACCTCGTAGTTGAAATTGCAGTCGTCTTTTATCGTGAACTTGAACTAATAGGGGCTGCTACTATAGAGTTAGTAGTAGTAGCAAAACTTCGTTAACTTATTAATAATGTTGATATTAATAGGGTAGCTAGCGCGCTAGAGGACTTTATGGAGTCGTTAGATAGATAGGTAGCTAAAGCGATAGTAGATATAGCGTAATTCGATATTAGTAAGGTTATAACTCGCAATAGCCTCTTCCGGGTTAGTTATAAACTATAGGTAGCCTTATAGTTATATAACCGGGGTCGTGAGGTCGTTATCAACAAGTTAGTTAGCGATATTATCGAATCTTATGCTAAGTCGGTCTATATTATAAAGGGATAATAAGAAGGGGGTATTCGTTAGCATTATATAGAAGGTTATATCGCTAAAAGGAGTTATAATAACTATTATTCCGAGGGATTTAATAGGGTTAGCGCTGCTGAAGCGGATCGAGGCTGCCCTAGCTATAGAGGGGTTAAGTTAGTAGTTAACCCTCTTTTATAAGGCTAGAAACTGCAGGTAACCCCCGGTTGAATATTAGGCTGCGCTAGAGTCGGGGATAATCCCTCTAAATATAGTTAACGAGTAACGGTTAGTAATATATATCGCAACGGGGTTATTATTTTTATTAACTAACGCATCGTGAGAGGGTTTAATGCAGTTAATTGCATAGAGGGTCGACTAGTTAGCTAAACGAGTTATTACGTTACTACTATTAACTATAGTAAGTTAGCTGAAATAGGTAGTAGTGAGGAAGGCCTCGTTAGTGCTATTAACCTCGTTGCCGTCGTTATTAATAGATAACGATTAGTAAAAGAGGGTAATAGGGTTATTAATAATAGAGGGGTTAGCCGCAGTAGCTGCGAGGTCTTCGATACCCTTATACCACGCTAAAAACTAGTGATATTCAGCGGGGTTAGCGTTACTTTGGATATATTAGCTGCCCTTAAACTTGCTATAGGCCTTATGGCGATTATCGTTAGTATATTTCATCGACTAATAGCCGGGTTTGCTATAAATATAATACTTTTTAGCTCTTATTGCGTTATTAAGGCTATTACTAGCTATACGGGGCTTAAAACGATTCTTTCGGCTATTGCTATAGTAGGTATAGTCGGTCTAATAGACCCTAGTCCTATTGCTATTTTTAGCAATATATTACGCTATAGGCTAGGTTATTATTAAAATAGCTAAATATAACTAGCTAAGGACCCCTTCTATTGACTCAGCAGGGTTAAAGAGGCAAAAATAGCACTCTTCGACCCCTTAGTAAGCGTTAATAATATAGTCCTATAGGATGAGATCGGAGTAGTAAGCTAGTAGTAAGGCTTATTAGACCTTAGTTATATAGTTAACGAGGATCTCTAAGCACTCTATCCTCGTTTTAGAGGGGTTATTATAGATAACTTAGGTTAATATAGCCTAGCGCTACTCTATTAGGTAGGCCTAGCAGGTATTATAGGATTCGAAGTAGTTATAGAGTTTTTTAACTATAGCTAGGAGGCTTAACTAGGCGCTACTAAGTCGGTTAAAATAGTAATCGCAGGCTCGGCCTTTTAATATAAGGGGGAGGGTGCTAGTAGCTTATAATTACTAGATCCTAACCTTCTTATAGATATCCCAAAAGATAGTTAATTTTACCTCTAAAACGTTATATTTAGCGCTACTATATTTTATATCGTTAGTATAAAGCTTAGCTAGATCCGTTAACTGCTTTAGCATAGCTAGGAGGCTATTATAGCCTATATCCTAGTTATTATTAACTACGCTATCTCCGCTAATAAGCGTGGTTTTTACTAGCACTATTATAAGAGGGGCCTATAGCTACGGGGTTTTTAGTTTAGTATAGAAGTCGTAGGTATTGCCGGCTTAGGCGAGGCTCTCGTTAGGCCTCGTAAGATAAGGCAGGCATATAAGTATAATAAATACTAATATCTTATAAATAAACGTTAGGTTATTAGCGAGAGATCGTAAGAAGTTATCTATATAAGTATCTAACTAGGCTTAGCTCTAGTAATAAAACTTAGGTCTAGTTATAGCCTTAATAAGCCTAATAGAGATTATTCTAGCTACTAGGTTAACCTATACTCTATAGCTAATAATATAGTCTTTAAAGGCTTTTCTAAGCTTCTGGTTAGTTTTGCTAAATAGGTTAGCAGTCTAGCTAATAAAGTTATATAAAAACTCGCGCTAGAAGGCTCGGCTAGTGTTCTTATTGATCTTATAAACCTTAAGTTAATAGCTTATCTATATATTTACCTATTTAACGGATATATTAGGAATATTATCGCTTTCCTTATCGATCTCAAAGACCTTGCTCTATAGGTCGGGCTAGATAATACCCTTAAGCTAGGTAGGGATAGGGATATCGCTAGAGATAGATCCTTAGATAGATCTATCGTAGGTAGTAGGAGGAGGAGGGGGGTTGCTACCTAGCTTAGCAGTTAGGGTAGCTATCGTGAATAGAGTAGTAGAGGTAGGGGGTATAGTATGCGTTATTTTTCGCAATATCGTAGCTTTTTCATATCGAGGTCGTTATATATAGGTATAAAGCAGCCTGGATATTATTGCTATAGTCGTTTACTTAACTAGTTATTATATATAGGTATAAAGCAGCCTGGATATTATTAAATAGTTATTTTAATAGCTTATAATAGTCGTTTTAATCCCTCTGCTAGTAGCGGTGATATTAATAGCGGAGACGTCTCTTCTACTATAGGTAGTGATAAACCTTGCTGATCTATAGTAACTCGAGTAGTTATAATAGTTAAGTTAACTACTAATTAGTATCGGAATAACTATCCTATGCAGGTAATAATACTAGAAAGATAGGGTTCTTTTATAATACTATAGTTATTCGTGATATCTATCTATCGTAGGTTTAGTAGTTATAATAGCTATATAGGCAGTCCTTGCGTATAGGGTCCTGGCCCTCCTATTAGTTAAATCAGTGCAATAGGTGGGTCCGAATAGCCCGACGTGGCGCCGGTCGGGTCGGCGACGAACCGCCGACTGGGCTTCCAACATAATCTTTAAATAGCTAAACGCTATATATTATAATAATAGTTTATACTTTAAGCATACCCTTTTCTAATTAATTGTAAAGTTTTAAGGAGTTAAGCTAATTTATAGATTAACTTTAAATTAATAATTAATAGAATAAGTAGAGAGAATAATAAGAATAGTCAAGCTATAGCTAATAACGTAAATAAAATTAGTTCTTAAAAAATAAGATATTAATAATAATTTTAGATTCTAGAGATCTTATAATAATTAAATCTAAGGTTTATATTTATAATTTCTGTTATATTACTATAAGTTATATTAAGCTATAATACCCTTAGATAAAATATTAATGTTAAGAGATTAAATAACCTAGAAGAAGTTACTAATAGCTATAAAAACCTATCTATTATTATAATAGAAAATAAATTTAAGCTGAATATAAAATACCTAACCTAGGAGATTATTTTATAACTTAATTAATATAAAGAAGTGAGAAATTAAATAATATAAAATATAGTATTAATAATAGAAGTAGTAAATAATACTTTAAATATAAGATACGTTTTTAAATTAAGTAGTCTAATCTAAGAGAAGTTTAATAAGGATAATAAGAATAAGTTGAAGTTTAAGCTATTATAGCTTAAATTATATAAAGTTATTAAAATAGCTTATAAAGTTCTATACTAGCTATTAAACCCTAAGGATTATAATAGGATAAGTTAAAGAAAGTCTATACATTAGACTCAAAGAAGTATTAAATTAGGCTTAAAAAGCTAAAGATATTAAGCTTATAATATATAATATCCTTAATAGAGGTATAGATAAGGCTTAATGGATTAATAAAGATAAGCCTAATAGCCTTAGATAAGGAACTAGATAAGATAATATAGAGAGAAGAGTGTATTATAATAATAAGAAGAATATAATATATATATATATAAAGTCTATATAAGAGAGGGATAGAAAGGCCTAAAATAATAATAAGAAATCTAGGAGAAGCTAGAGGTAAAGGAAGTATAAAAAAGTATAGAGAAGTAGTAAAGAAAGTATATTATAGAGTATAATATTTTAGTAGTCTATTCTAACCTAGGTTAGGTTATTTCCTTCTTATACCTAGCCTAAAGACCTACTATTAGCTCCTTCCTACTAATAAGCTAATAATATTAGAGAGGAAAGTGTGAAATAGCACTAGTATAAAAGGGGGCATAGCCCCACATCAGAACTTAGAGTAATCAAGTATCTTTTATATAATTTAACCCCCCCCCCCCCCACCCCCCCCAAGACCCCCGTCCCCACTAGCCCCAAGCGGGTGGCGCCATCCCTGCTCCTGTGACTTCCCCTTCAATACTCACCCAAACATCTCATCTCATTGGTAAGCCAACTTAAATCGCCAACGGAAGAGCAAAATGCCACCGAACACGCAGTCCGACGAAGCCCGACGGCCGCTTTTGGCCGACTCTCACGAAGAGTATGGCGCGACCGCCGACGGCCCGGACCGCGCCGCCCCTCCAGAAATCGCCGTCGAGGAGCGCGCGGCCGGGACCTTCACGCGCAACCTGGGCACTCTCGACGCCTTTGCGATCGTCATCAGCATCGTCATCGGAAGCGGCATCTTCACCTCTCCGGGCTCCATCGACACCAACGTGCCCTCGCCGGGAGCCGCGCTGGTCGTGTGGCTCGTCGGGGGCGTGCTGGCGTGGACGGGCGCGAGCGCGATGGCGGAGCTGGGGACCGCCATTCCCGGCGAGGGCGGCGTGCAGCCTTTCCTGCGCTACATTTACGGCGACCTTTTCGGGTTCCTCGCGGCGTGGACCTGGATCGTCGCCGTCATGCCCGCGACCCTTGCCATCCTGTCCATCGTCTTTGTCGAGAGCATCTACTCCGCCGGCGGGGTGACGGACCAGGCCGGCGCCGTCTCGCACAAGCTGTTCTCGATCCTGATCCTCGTCGCCATGAACGGCGCCAACTCCATCAGCACCAAGGCGAGCACCCGCCTCAACAACCTCTTCGTGGTCACCAAGTTCGTCAGCATCGCCGCCATCGTGCTTGCTGGTGTTGTCGTGGTCGCTATCCAGGCCGCGGACCATGACCGGGACATTGGCGGGAGGGACTGGTTCAACAGGCCATGGTTCGAGAACCGCAAGACGATCCTGCCCGACGGCGGCGAAATCGACTGGGGCAGGATCGGGGCGTGGGACATGCTCGGCTTCTACTCGGCCGCCCTCTACGGCGCGCTCTGGGCCTACTCGGGCTGGGACAAGGCCATCTACGTTACTGCCGAGCTTCGAGAGCCTGCGCGTCAGCTCCCTCTGGCCATCAACTCGGCGGTGCCGACGATCATCCTCTGCTTCATCGCGGCGAATGCGGCTTACTACGTCTTGCTTCCGTGGTCCGTCGTTTCCACGACCGACAGCGTTGCAGTCGTGAGCAACACCAATTCATAAGCTTGTAGAGAACTAGACTGACTGACATTTTCAGACCGCCATCAATCGCCTGTTGGGCCCCGGCTTCGGAATTGTGGCCGCGATTCTCATTTGCCTCGTGGTTGCCGGCTCCCTCCTCGGCAACTCCTTTGTGGCGGGCCGCATGACGGTGGCCGCCGCCAACTTCAACTGGCTTCCAAAGTTCCTCGGCTTCGTCGGCCGCGCCGGCGTCAGGGCCGACGAAAGCTCCCCAGCCGACTCGTCGTCCGACGGGTCTTCGGGCTTGGCAAAGGGAAAGTCCGACGCACCCCTGAACGCCCTCCTCCTCTCTACCGCGTTGTCGGCGTTGTACATCCTTTTTGGCAACTTCCGTGCTCTCCTCACGTTCAACGGCCTAGGCGAGTACACATTCTTCTTTCTGACGGTTCTGGGGGCGATCATCCTCCGGTTCCGGGAGCCGAAGCTGCGCAGACCGTACAAGCCGTTTGTGTTGGTTCCTTTCGTGTTCGCTGTGGTGAGCGGGTTCGTCGTCGTGAGAGGTGCCATCTTTGCTCCTGTGCAGGCTGTAATCTTAATTGTGCTGTGGCTGGTCGGCCTCGGGTTCTACTGGGCTAGACGGAAGTATGCTGCTCGAAGTGCGGGACCTGTGTAGAGAAGGTGGAAGGCTTCTGGTTTTTCGGCGCGATGATGAGATCTGACTCGCCAGCGATCAATCAAGAGAAGAGCTCCACACACTTATTGAGATTCTCGCTCCTATAGACTAGATCCGATTATTTCATAAACACGATGTAGGATCCACATTTACAGCTCCTCGCTCAGCTCATCCAGCTTAGTAGGATCATCCAAGTCGGCAAACAGCTTCACGCCCCAGCTGCGCCCCGGGTTGTTCAGGCGATGCTTCCGGTCATGGGTCCCGATGTCCTTCAGCTCCTCCTCGCTAAACTCAACCTCCAAAGCCTTCTTGTTCGAGACAATGTGCGAGTCCTTTGTGCTCTTGGGGATCACACTCGTGCCCCTCTGGACGCCCCAGGCCAGCACGGCCTGGAAGACGCTGACGCCCTTCTTCTCGGCGATGCCGACCCAGTACGGGTCCTCGTAGATGGCGGGGATGTCGTCGCGGTACGTCGGGTTCGTGTTGGCGAGGGGCGAGTACGCGATGACCTCGATGCCCTTCTCCCGGTGCCAGTCGACGAACGCCTGCTGCTGCAGGTACGGGTGCGTCTCGAACTCGTGCGCGTACGGCTTGATCTCGGCGACCTCGAGGATCTTCTCGACGTCCGCCTTGGCGAAGTTGGAGAGGCCGATGCGGCGGGTCAGGTTGGCCCTGACGAACCCTTCGAGCGTCTTCCAGGTGTCGACGATGGAGGTGTCCTTGTCGAGCTCGGTGGTGCCGGGCACGAAGGCGACGGGCCAGTGGACGAGGTAGAGGTCGAGGTAGTCGACGCCGAGGTCGGCGATGGACTTTTTGATGGCGGCCTCGGCCTCCTTCTGGCGGTGGTCCGTGTTCCACAGCTTCGAGGTGACCCAGACGTCCTTGCGCGCGACGCCGCTGTCGGCGATGCCCTTGCCGGTCTCGTCCTCGTTGCCTGGCGTGTTTGGTCAGTATCTTGTCCTCATACGGCTCGTGCCTCGTCGAACTCCCCGTCGAACTCACGGTAAATCTTGGCCGCGTCGATGTGATTGTATCCGACCTCGCCCACGGCATATTCGACGGCGTGGGCGACCTTGGACTTGTCCGACAGCCAAGTCCCCAGTCCCAAGGCGGGGATCTTGTCGAGCCCGGGCAGGGAAGCTCGGGCCAGACCCGCGGCGACGGCGGCGGTGGTTAGCGCCTTGATGAAGACCATCTTTGACTCTTGTTTTCTTCTCTCTCGATTGGCAATGTTTAGACAAAAGTTGAGGTTACCCACTCCCGAGACTGAAATTGAGGGGAAAGGGTACCGCTCTTTACACTCTTTTTCATCCCAAATCCCCTCCCTCCCTTGCACGCAAGATCGCATCATCCATCCGGTCCCACTGTTTTCCGTTGCGCTTCTGCAGAGTGCTCGAGGAGTGACAGGGCCGTGACATCATCCATCTCCTCACTTACACCACCGCCTGCGCGGGCCGTGGGAGTGAGTGATACGCGCAACGTCGCAGCTCAGAGCACCTCGACGCTCTCAAATGGCCAGAATTGTTTCCCAACCATGGCATTCATTTGCTAGTATGCAATTGCCGCAGTCCAAGAGCATAGCATCAATAAGCTCGCATCCCCACGCCGAGTCCCATTAACAAACCCACCACCGCACTCACCAGCACGGGGACCGGGACCACCCCCATCCGCACTTCGCCTGAAGAGGAAGGTGACGACTCCACAGCGACGGCCATAGCTCCCTTTCCCGCCCCACCGCCTCCGCCGTCATCGGCCCCGACACCACCGGCGGCCGCTGCCGCCGTCGCTCTCGTTGCGTTCGATGCCATACCCGCAGCGGCGGCAGGGACGCCTTATGCGGATGTGGCACGGGGCTGAGCCGGACGGATGAACTCGTAGCGGATGCGGCCCCCCGCCATCTAGTGGGATGATGCGGGGCCGATGGGATGCCGGGCCGGAGAGACGTAGTCAGAGGTCCGATGGCTCCACGCAACAAGCTTCGTAAGCCCTTGATAACAATAACGCGTGAAATCGAATTCGCATTCTATTACGCCATGCCGTGCATTAAAACAAATCATTACATTAAACCCGACCTGCAGTCATGCAGATCCCAACTTCCTCCATGACCAATTCCCAGCCTCAAAAGGTGATTATTAACACAATCCCCGAAGGCCACCCAGGCGGAACCCTAGAAGCAGAAAAAAACACCTTTTAGCACAAACACTCTTTACCTCCCGAACAGACTGATCCGAAACTTGCCCTTCTTCCCCTGCATCGAGCTGCGCCCGCTCATCGGCCTCTCGTCGTAGCTCATAATACTGCTCGCGGGCCTGGGGACCGTCCTCGGCGAGCTGTTGTTGTTGTGGTTGCCGTACATCTGGTGCTGCTGCTGCGAGACCTGCGGCATGGGCGGCATCTGCTGCTGCTGCGGACCGTAGTCGCCGCGCAGCGCCCTCTCGACGTCGAGGTGCTGGCGCTCGTACTCGTCGTGCTTGCCCTTGGCGTCGAGGAAGCGCTGTTCGGCGGCGCGGCGGCGCTCCTGCAGGGCGCGCAGCTCGTCGTCGAGCTGCGTCATCTGGCCCTGCGCCTCGGCCATCAGGTTGTGGTACTCGAGCATCTTGCGCTGCAGGGGCTCCAGCACGCTCTTGGAGATGGAGGGGCTCTGGAGCCGGTCGATCTCGGCCGCCGAGTCGTTCAGGCCGCCGAGGTGGTGGTTTGCGGGCGGGGAGGGCGGGCGAAGACCGCCGGCGGCGGCGTTGGGGGCTTGTTGGGAGGAGGACACGCGCGGCGAGGCTTGGGATTCGCCGCCGGGAGGAGGAGCTGATGCGCCGCCGCTCATCTGCGGATCGGAGACGGTCGGCGCGGGACCGCCGGATGTGGAGGATTGTCGGCGGGCGTGGCGCTCGGTGCGGCGGCGGGAGTAGCCTCCTGCTCCTCCTGCGGCAGCTGCGGCGGCGGCGGCGCCTCGGGAGGCCGGGGACCAGTCATCCTCGGGAGCGCCGGTGTAGGGCGGGAGCTGGGAGTTGACGGGGGGAGGTTGAGGGTACGAGCGGCGGTTTTGGGATGCGTTTGCCATGGAGGGCGGACCGCTTCGTGGGCCGGCGGCGCGGGGTTGGCCGCGCTGGGTGACTTGGGCTGTTGTTGGCACGACTCTTTGCTGCATTTCGGGGAACAGACTGTGTCAGCTAGGTGTTCGTCCGATGTTTCTTTGTTTTGTTTGGGGGGAAGGGGGGGGGGGGGATGAACGGGTGCGCCCGTGTGTGAGGGTCGCAAGGGCGACGAGAGAGGTGCGGGGGAGGGAGTTGGAGGTTGGGGTTTGTGCGGTCTCACAGCACGAATGAGTGTGCGAGTGATTGTGAACGAGGGGAGTTTTGTTTGCGTTGAGAAACGAGCGAGAGTGAGAGGGTGAATGAGGGAGAGAAATAGCGAGGCTGGTGTATCGCTTTCCCCAAAGTTTCTTTTTTTTCCCCTCCCCTCTCTGTCTCTCTCGTGTGCGGTACAGAGTACGTAGTGATCTGTTTGATCTACCCTTACCTGTTGACGGGGCGCCTGGGCCAGCACGGCCTCGTGCAACGCTGATTCCGAGTTGGTCTGCTCGCTGGGAGCTCCCGTGGTGAAGCGCGAGTCGTCGTCGAGGGAGGGCGATCGAGGTCGTCGGTAGCGGCCGTTGCGACCGCCGGCAACGTCTCCACGCGGTTGGCGGTCGTTTGTTGCCGTCGACGTCTCGTACTGGCTGCCGTAGTCGACAAAGTCATCGGGGAACATGGGCGGTTCTGCCTGGTGGCGGAGTTGGTGCTGCTGGTGGTGGTTCTGTTGCGGGATGCCCATGGCCATGGTTGCGACGAAGGCTGCCGTTGGACGGAGACTTGGTGCGCGCTCGGGAGAGTGAGACACGCGACTCTGATCCTCGACGTGTCTGTCTCGACTCTTGAGGTTCCCGGTGGGATGGGAAAGCTGTGTATTCCCGGGTGAGAGTAAGGCTAGGTATGAATGGGAAACCAGCTAGACCCTGAACGAAAGATGCAGATCTTGACAGACGGCAAAGCAAGGACGGGAGCTAGCTAGTAAGATTGCTAGCAAAGTTTGTAGACAAAGAATAAACAAGGCTACAATCCTCCGGCGAAAAAGAGAGAGAGAGTTTGTGGAAAAAGACAGCTCAGATTCTATTTTTCTTGTACTACACAGATTTCCAAGTGGCTGGGAACTCGCACTAACAATTTGCCATCCCACTGGACGATGATTGGCATGGCACGGCATGGCACCACCCGGCAGAGGAGCGGATTACGTGCATCGAGCGGCCTGTCGCCTGTCGCCTGTCGCCTGTCGCGGTGCGCGGAATTCAGTGGCTGGGTCTCCACTCCTCTTTAACCCCCTGAACCATCCGCGGTACCTGGGTGCCAGGTGCACTGCACCCACCACCCCGCGCGCCCCGTTCAGGCACGCCTCTCCTCACGGAACGTGGACTTTTCCCAGCCGCCCAAGTTTCCAACGGCTGGGCGCGCCAAACCCACCCGCCAACGACAGGAGGTGGTGCCCGTTTACCGCCTCTATTGAAATAGGACGGAGCTGCTGCACGCCATTGGCTGGACGATATGTCTTTTGCCGTGAGACCGCACCTCATCATGCAAGATGCGTTGTTTGCTCCCGTGGCTGTTATGGCTGCGTGACTGACGGGACGCCGACGGGGAATTTGTGTTGCTGAACTCGAGATACGAGACCACCTCGCGACAGGTGATGCTGTGTCATTGTTAGCGCATTCTTCAATAAGTAACCTGTGAAAAGATCACGAATGCCAACCATTAGCACCCGGCGCAGTACGGAAACGAGCCAATTGACCAAGATTCCATGGTATGCATAACTGAGCTCTTCGTCGCAAGCTCCATGCAGCAACGTCGATCGAGGCGGTAGTGGAGGAAACCCACCATGTCAGTCTTAGCGTCGGATTGCCGGAGTGATACGGCTGAGAATATCCAGAGGTGCCCAGGATCCAGGGTACGATGCCCAAGCCCAATCGCGGGCCTCCAGCACGTCTTTCAGAAAGTCTACGATGTGGATACTTTCACCGAGGTGATTACTTGGTGTTCTGCCGGTCCCGGTCCTCAGAGCCGGAACCACAGCCGAGATTTCGGGCTCGCGTCGGAGGTGGGCCCGGATTCTCGGGCACGGACCCTCAACCCCACCAAGCAATTGGCCACGAAGAACCCAGCGGTCGCCGAATTTCATCACGATACGGTAAGCTCGATCCAGCACATTCACCCTCACCAACCCTCAGACACTATGCCAAGAAAAGCAACAAACAACAGATGGCCTCGCAGCCCGGCACCACCGGATGAGAAGAACGATGTTTCAACCGCTGAGCAAGAGCGAAAGTGCGCCGTTCTCAACAGCCCTTCTTGGTATCCCTAGGACCAGGTACTGACGCAGTCCCACAGGCGACTCCGGAACCGCTTATCTCAACAAGCGTTCCGGCGTAGACAGGCAGAGCGCATCAGAGAGCTGAGCAGTCGAGTCCATGCGGACCAACAGCCCGACGATGAGCGGGTGCAAGCCTTGCAGAAAGAGAACCGGCAACTTCGAGCGCAGCTGGTTGAGGTTCAGACCAAGTTGTCTCGGTTTATTGCTAATATACAGGGCCTGAACGACACCGTATCCAAGACACTTGATGATACCGACATAACTCGGAAGGACGATTCACAAGAAAAAGGCATGGAAGGAGAGTCATCCCGTGATCCTACTGAACACAAAGGGAGCTTGCCCGTGCCGCCAATGGACCTGGAACCGTTCGATACGTCGATGCTCAACTTCGACACACCTCTTCACCAACAGACAGGAGGTGAGTCCCATTGAACATTTTTCAAAAGCTCAACGACTTTCATGGGCTGATACGAGGACAGCAGGCTTTAATGGTACCATCTCATCGGCAGAGCTCATCAACATTACTGGCACCAACCCACTTTACGCCCAGATACCGAACATCTGGAGCTTCGAGTACCAGGCTGGTGTCGAGCCGTATCAGACAGTCATGGACGCCACGCAGGAGTCGAGCATCATTCGCAAGAACGACTTGGCGTTGTCGAACTCGCCATTTTCCGATCACATCCAGCTCCTGCAACGTCTTCTCAAGACAAAATTGACAGCGTCCGGGTTCGTTCCTGAAGGCCAGCCCTCGATGAATGGGTAAGACGGGTCCCATCTGCCCTATGAATGACTTTGCTGACCATGAACTCAGCATCTACCAACCCGTCCTCATGGTATTATCAATGTTCAACAGCATCACTCGACCGGACGTCATGGCCTGGTACGCCAAAACACGCTTCTTCCACATCATCGAGCTCACCGCCTGGCAACTGTACCCCTCCGCCGCCACGTTCGACAAGCTCCATCAGAGATACCGGCCAACGGAGGCCCAAATGAAGCACCCTCACCCTCACGTCATTGACTGGATCCCCTTCCCATCCATACGCGACCGGCTGATCCAGCTGCACTCGGCCAACCCTCGCATCGACGAGATATTCTGCGACGCCGTCACCGGCTACGTGGTGGAGACGACCATGTCCGATCTCATCCTCGGCGCACCACAGATCACCGTCTACATTCGCGTGACTGATCTCATCACCGCAATGTCATCCAGCGACGATCCCGACTCGCAGCCGGCAACCCTTCCGGCCCCGGACGTCACCACGCTCTTCTCCTCCCCTCCGTACGCTCGCGCCGCCTTCAAACAGTTGAACATGGACAAGGGTGCCTCGTACTACAAAATCGACCCGGCATTCTACGCGAAATACCCGGAGCTCTTCGACCACTCCAACGACCTCACCGCAACCGGCATCCCCCTCCGCCCCAAGTCCCAAAAGGTTCTCACTTACCCCAAGCCCCTCGACTCCTCGACCGTCGAGACCTACAAGAATTTCATCGATTTCAGTCTCGACGCAGCCAGCACCATATCTTCCGCCTCTCCCTCCTCATCTACCATCTTGTGACCCCCTCCAAAAAAACATGTAACAGCACGGTCGAAACAAGCATGTCCGGCCCCGGGACGTCCTCCCGGACCCGCGATGCCGAGATTATCCGCCGCCGCCCCAATCCGCCTGTAGCCGCGTGTGTGTGCTCCTGGCATTTTGAGTTTCGAGACATCCGACGTCCTGTCAATGTCTTTGTTGAGCACCGACCCACCGGGTTTCGCACTGACTAACGTTCCACTTAGTAACGCTTGGATTTTGTCATCAGACGAAAGCGAGCTTCCAGGCCTTTCTCACCAGCGACCATGGGGGGATAATGGTATATAGCATTTCCGGGCAGCTTGTCCAGATTGCCCCATGGCCCGCCCTCTCTGTTTTTGTTCTTCACCCTCAATGAACGAACGATAACCCAACCGCCAAAATGCCCTCCCAGTTCCCCGTCCAAACAGCGGCGCCTCGCTACAGCTTCTTAGACGACTACAGCGAGGGCGCCCACCCGGCCATGCTCAAAGCCATACTCTCGACCAACGGGACCCAGGAGGCCGGATACGGCCGGGACACGTACAGCGACCTCGCGAGACAGCGGATCCGCCGGCACCTCGGGCGCGAGGACGTCGGCATCTTCTTCGTGCCGAGCGGGACCTCCGCCAACGCCATCTCCATCGCCGCGTGCCTGCGCCCGCACGAGGCCGTCATCGCCGCGAGCTCCGGCCACATCGTCACGCGGGAGACGGGCGCCGTGGAGGCGAGCGGGCACAAGATCATCAACGTGGCGCCGCTCGACGGCAAGCTGACGCCGCAGTCGATCCAGAAGGCCATGGACGACAACTGGCACTTCCCGCACATGGCCAAGCCGCGGCTGGTGTACATCTCGAACGCGACCGAGATCGGCACCATCTACTCGAGGAGCGAGCTCGCGGCCATCAAGCGCGTCTGCGAGGCGAACGAGCTGCTGCTGTTCCTCGACGGCGCGAGGATCGGGACCGCGCTGGCGTCGCTGGCCAACGACATGACGTTGCGGGACGTCCTGGACCTGACGGACATCTTCTGGATCGGGGGCACCAAGAACGGGGCGTTGCTGGGCGAGGCGGTCGTGGTCAAGGACGCGAGGCTGGCGACCGAGTACGAGTTCTACGTGAAGCAGCACGGGTCGCTCCTGGCCAAGAGCCGGATCATGGGCGCGCAGTTTGCGGAGCTGTTCAAGGACGACCTGTACTTTGACCTGGCGAGGCAGGCGAACCTGTGCGCGGCGACGCTGTCGGGCGGCATCGCCGCGGCGGGGTTCTCGGTGTACGCCGTCACCGAGACGAACCAGGTGTTTGCGGTGTTGCCGTTGGGGCTGATCAAGATGCTGCAGGAGCAGTTCGTGTTCTACGTCTGGGAGAAGAGGGGGGATGATGAGGCCGTCGTGAGGCTGCTCACGACGTGGGCGACGGATGTGGCGGAGGTCGAGAAGTTTATCGGGTTGGTTCACGGCTGGGGCGAATAGATCAAAAGCGAAGCGGCTAAAAATGTTTTTATCCTTTTTTTTTCTCATAATCTATGTAATGTTTCAACTCGCCCCTTCTGATTTCTCTCACTGACGCAGACTTGGCGATACTGACGAAGCATGCGCCTACTCCCATTCCTCGGCCGACACCCATTTGCTGCCAGCATCAACTCCTATGCCCGCTCCGAATCGGCCCACAATGTTGCCACTGATCCCGCAGGCCCACCAGAGCTCCCACATGTTGGGAAGCAGTTCTTTCGCTTCTAAACACGTGGAGTTCGACAGGGGAACCTCGAAGAAGCGATCGACAAGATAGGCCCTCTTCAACGAGCGAGGAAGGGCTCCCAATAGACTGGTCTGACGATAGTTGGCGGTCAGCTCCATTTCGCGCTCATTTCCATCAGCAATATCAGGCAGTTGAAGACAGAGCGTGTTGAGCCACAGGCTCTCGAGATTGGTGAAGGCCTCGAGAGACGAAGCGAGACCATCATCGTGCACTACTCTCTCTGAAGGGTCGAGGCAGAGGGAGCGGGTCGTGGTGCCGTGAAGCTCACTCAGTTTACAAATGAGTTCATTCAGATACAGCTTAAGACCGATTCCTTCCCAACAGATGAACTTGAAAGTCTTCAATGGTCCGCACTGGCCCAGGATTGACATAAGCTGGTTCGTATCGAATAGAACCTTGTCCAGAATGAGAGTGGTGATGTTCTCGAGCCCTTTGAGATGCAAGTCCTGGGGATGCATGGAGGTGTTGGCGGACGTGAGGCGCAGTTTCAGGCGCTCCACGGGACCCATCTGGAGAGAGACGTTCACGGTCTCGCCGCGGTTGCATCCGCAGGTGTGGATGGTCACTGAGAGCGACTTCAAGCTGGGCAGCTTTGTCGTGCCGAAAACTCCACCGTAACGCTCCGGAAGCTTACCGAAATCGCAAGAACGAGGCGCCAAGGTGATGTCGAGGTTTCGAGATGCTTCATGTGGGCCAGCAAGAGGGCTAAAAGACGGTGCATGTGGCATTGACGCAACGCCAGCGTCTGTGGTTCGTATAACAACCTAACGTTCACGGCATCTGCCATTCTGGCCAACTTCAAGGCCTCGCTCGTGCCGATTGTAACACGACACGCAGAGGATATTCTTGGCCGAGGTCGAGGAAAATCTGGCGAATGGACTGGCCAAGTGCGGGTTTGGCGCGGATCAACCGCAGAAGTGTGAGCAGTGCGGGAGCGGAAGGTTTGATGTGGATGGTGTAGTACAAGGGGCCCTCGTCGGCGACCGCGGCCCTGAGGCGTCGGCAGGTTAATGAGAAATTGCTCGCAGACTTCCGGGCTTTTCGGTTGTCGTGGTCGTTGTTGGTCTGGCAGCCTCGCCTCCACGTCGCCAATGTTTGTCTTTCTTGACGCATGAGGAGTAGGTACGAGCACACATGGTGGATGATCTCGGGGGGAAGGTCGATGAGTTGAGCATTTCGCGGGAGTGGTGAATGACAAACTGGTGGGGAAATGAGATTGCTTTGGTTCGGGAGTAGATGATTGCCCGTGAGACTTCATTTGGTTTTTTATAAGTAAGTCAAGCCCCATAATTGTGCCCCCCCCCCCCCCCCCCCCACCCGAGAGCTTTCCAGAGAGCGAAGAGGAATGAGATAGAATCAGCCAACTCAGTCTCGAAGATCATCCTAGGCAAATAACAGTCTTTGGTTTAGCAAGTTTGACTCAGACGCATCAGAGACATTTCTCGGCTTTTGTTGTCGAAACCGTTGTCCTTCTCCTTGTGGTCATCGTGAGGCGTCGCTGTGGTCTTCAAAATCAAATCGTTGTAATTGTCGTTGTCACTATTGCCCTTCTGTGTCGTCTTCGTCGTCGTCATCGTTGTCGTAGTCAACTGAGAACTATTTCAACGTTGATTACTTGGTGCTCTTTACCAGGTACTACAAGGTCAAAACGAACGAGGCCTCCTCAATCAGGCTCATTTTACCAGCAGATCATTCCATGGTGAAAGAGCTGATGCTTACGTTATTTAGATTCAAGCCTGTTTGTAAACATACCCGTGTAGTGGCAATGCAAAACCCTAGGAAATCTCGAAATCACAGTATACTTTATCTGAAAAGTTTCTTTCATAACCCTTATAATAGATGTAGTCTGTGTCGACGTGTTGATTTTCAGGTTGCCTCCAGATAAACCACGATGTGTGTCGAATTACAACTTTACACGTCCACCCATCGGTTTCTCTCCATTTTCTGGTCCCAAATGGCACTTAAAGGTACAGTATCCGGCAGATGTGCTCCCAAACACCGTTCTCTGTACCCATTGTAGCCCTTCAGAGCGTCTCTGTAAACAATGAATTCTTGCAAGTTGCCAACGGTTTCCCACCACTCGTCTTCAGGCCATTCCTCTTCTTCTCTACGCCGAAAAAGGCTCCCGAGAGAGAACGAGAAAGAACGAGAAAGAACGCGGTATTCTGTGATGAGGTTTTGCGGGGGATTGTTACATACGGTTGTATCCCCAGATCAACGTTGGAATATAGCAGCTGAGACAGGCAACGGCCATGGCTATCATTACCACATTCTCAGGCCGAATCGACTGCCTGACTAGGGGCTCTGCTACGCTCAAGTTCCTACGCAATTCAGGGTGGGCTGGGAAGGTTGATGTGATTGCTGGAATTGCTGTGGCGACATCGAAAGTTCTTGCCCCAAATGTTGAGACTTTCGTTTGATCTTAGCCAGGGCCACCACTTGTGAAGCGGCATCTCCCTGTATATGGCGTCAATATTTCCCTGCGGCTCCTTGAAATTACATTCATACACCGTTTTGACTGCTTCAAGGGTATCGCTTGGTTCCATGCCACAGCCCAACCCATTTTATCGGGTTTGAGATCAGCGACCTTGGATTTCGACGGGATAGGGCCCGTCTTGCCTAAATAATAAGCTTCGCGGCCTAGAGAGGGCCTTTCTATAGATCCGAGAGGAACAGGTCGCGGAAATACTTCTAGCCCTCTTCTCCTGAAATCCATCCAGCGCTATCGTCGTTACGTTATTGATGTGGTTAATGGGAGGCCTCGAGGTCAAAACTTGCGATTGTCCATTAGAAGAATCCTTCCCGCATCAGCCGAGACAGAATACGGGCTTTGAGAGGGAGTCTGGCCTCCCACTGGAGTCTTGGCCCAACTTCGCCGGACTAGAATCCAAAGCAGGCGCTACGGGTATCCCTTGTTCATTCTCGTGAGTCGTAATGTTATACCCGATTTCCTCGTTAAGGTTGCCGGCGCACGTCGTTTTCAACTCGTTCTTCCTCTCTGTGCTATTTGGGTTCCTTTACCTAGTTTTCAGCTACATGTACGCTCCAGTCTAAGAAGGAGTGTCAGTAAGTCCTAGTGCGGGCAGTGTTGAGCGATTTAATTGAATGGCTTTTTCTGCTTGTGGGTGACTACGTACGACGGCACCAGTTTTAAGATTTGTCCGTACAAGACCTGCCATACAAGCCTTACCGTCTTCGCATTGCCAATATAGTTGGCCGATAATCGGTCTTTCAGACGTCACTGCCTCGGCTCAGTTTCACAAAGCACTCAATAATCACTGCTTCTGAAACTTAAGGCGAGGCTTTGGACCCGAGGCCAGCCAAGTCAGGTCAAGCTCACCGAGGCCTCACCGAAGCCGATTCAGGTAATTCAGGGCACTCCCGACGTGCGTAAGTCGGTCTCGCTGCGAATTCCGAACCCAGATACCGATCGTAGGCGACCTGACACCGTCGGCCGCACCCGCATTCCAGCGGCTTGCCGCGCAAGGCAACGGCTGATGCCCAAGAAAGCGCAGCAGGAATGACATCAGAAGCTGCCAGATCTTCGGAAGTCCGTTCGCATGCCCAGTAGCTCAAGGGCTTTGCATCCGACCCTGAGGTTTCGTACGTCAATCTGACAGCTCGCTTCTCTCGTCGATAGCCCCGATTAAAAACTGCATGCGACCGCAGACCCGGGGGAACCGTTGCCAACGATCAAACTCAAAGAGACCCCATTCACGTACAACATGAAAGAAGCAACGCGCCGTCTGCGATACAACGTGGCCACGTCCGTGGACGGCTTCATCGCGCCGCCGGACGGATCAACGGGCTGGATCGTCCAGGACTCGAACATGGATTTCCGATCGCTCTACGCGCAGTTCGACACCTTCGTCATGGGCCGGAAGACGTACGAGTGCATGTTCGCCATGGGCGAGCAGAATCCCCTGCGCAAGCAACCGAAAGAAAGCCTGGTTGTCTGCAGCCAAACGCTGAAAAGCGAGGACCACCCCGACGTCACGCTGGTCTCGGAGGACATCACCGGCTACGTGGCGGAGCTCAAGAGCCGCGAGGGCCGCGACATCTGGCTCATGGGCGGGGGCCAGCTGGCGGGGCGGCTCCTCAAGGCGGGCATCCTGGACTCGGTGGAGGCGGCGATCATGCCGGTTATGCTGGGGAAGGGCACGCGCATGTTGGAGGAGACGCCGTTGACGCCCCACGGCGGGTTCAAGTTGGAGATGGTGGATAGCGAGAAGCTGGAGAGCAGCGGGATTTTGATGTGCAAATACAACGTCAGTCGAGGGATGGCGTGCTCGCTTGGGGAGGCGTTGATGTTCTGCTGAGGGACGAAACGGGACCCAACAGGAAGATTGAAAACTGAAGGATTGTGTATAACCCCGCCAGCACTGGTGTGTGTATGATGAGGTAGTGCGATTCAAAGGCGAAAATACTTTGTTGCGAAGTTCGAAGAAGTGGTTGATCTTGTGGGTGCGGAAGAGCGGCAGCTAATGTGTTTGCCAATGTTCATCGGCTGTCCTGTTGAGTGGTTTGCGTGACAGTGACGCCAGTTTTGTCAATTGATCTTCTGGTGGAGCTGAGATGTCTCTTGTCGGCCTCTCGTTCTTAAATCCGTCGCAAGCCAGAGCTTAGGTCCGTTAAAACCCTCGAGTGCTCGGTCTCTCTCGACAGAACCTCGTATAATTATCACCGGTCTGGCCGGCCAATAACCCACGGTTTCCTATTTACGCGCTGTAATCTGAAGAGCAACTGTTACGACTTCAACTTTCGACATGTCCCCGAACACCCGCGTAAGAGCTGTCCTCATCGTGGGCGGCACCGGCAAGGTGGGCCGACAAATCACCAAGCTCCTGGCCAGCACCGGAATCCCGACCTACCAATCCTCCCGGAGCGGGGCAACCACCACGGAGCCGGGCGCCGATAACGTGAAGCCGATCGCATTTGACTGGTCCGATGAGGGAACGTGGACAGCAGCCCTGAGCGTCGGCGCAACCAGCGTCTTCCTCGTTGCCCCGCCCATCCTCGACATGTTAGCACCCATGCAGTCCTTCATCGACCAGGCGCGACTCGATGGGAGAACCAAGCGCTTCGTGTTGTTGAGCGGGAGTCCTGTCGAGCCGGATATCAATGGCTATGCGATGGGTCGACCGCATGCGTATTTGAAGGAACTCGGCGACAGGGGCCAGGTAGAATGGGCAGCGCTGCGGCCGACGTGGTTCCAACGTGAGTCTTGGGAGTGGTCGGTATGGAAGACGACAGGCGCTGATGGAACGATCAGAGAACTTTGCCGAGCAGGCGAACCATTCAGAAGCGATCAAGAGGGAGAGCACCATCTACTCGGCCACGGCAGATGCCAAAGTGCCGTGGATCGCGACCGAGGACATTGCCGCGTGCGCGTTCCAATTACTCACGCAGGAGGATGCGCCCAATGACCAGTACTTGCTCCTGGGCCCCGAGCTTCTCAGCTACGGCGACGTGAGTTCCCCTCCGCGCGGTCTTCCGCTGCCTGGGCTGGACCAGTTGCGTCTAACGTTCGTTCCTCGACAGATTGCAGGAATCCTCACCGACGTCCTCGGTCGTACGATCATGCACAAGAACCTCTCGAGAAAGGAGTTGGAAGACAGGTTCGTTAGTCAGGGCATGCCACGGGACTACGCGCAAATGATGGGCGGCCTGGACGTGGACATCAAGAACGGGAGCGAGAACCGGACGAACAGCGTCGTGCTCGCACTGACGGGCCGACAGCCACGAAAATTCCGTGATGTTGCCGAGGAGTACAAGGATGCGTGGGTGCTCTGCGGGAACAACCATGAATAACAGTCTCTCGCGTCGGGATCATCCCAAGTGGTCAAGGTGTTCCCCCTCAGCAGAAGAAAAGGTTGTTTTTGTTTGCGGTCAGCGACCGCTGGCCGTTTTCAGCCGAAGTCTCCGCGTACGCTCGTGTGCGGGGGATCCGCGCTTCGTTGAAACAAGTCATGAGATCACGAACGCCAGTCCCTGTGCCTGGAATTCTGCAGGGAGAATAGACCCCTTTTTTCACGTTCAAGCGACGTGATATACTGGCCCAATTGATGTGAGTGCAGGACGACGACGTCGATTACAACCATTGTCAAAATGGACTCCTCATTCGTAGCGATCGAGGACGAACCGCCCGCTCACAGTGGCGCCGCACCGAGTTCCCCGGCAGAGGAAGCGGAAGGGCCAAACCCTCTCACCTACCCAAAGAGCGCGAAGCCATTCAGCCAGGA
This sequence comes from Colletotrichum sansevieriae, assembly GCA_026260285.1. Classification (NCBI taxonomy): domain Eukaryota; kingdom Fungi; phylum Ascomycota; class Sordariomycetes; order Glomerellales; family Glomerellaceae; genus Colletotrichum; species Colletotrichum sansevieriae. Next base: position 88,271 of record JAOQIF010000046.1, read on the forward strand.
TCTCTTCAGGAACCCGACGGCGGAGTATCGAGGATGTCCGCTCTGGTCGTGGAACACCAAGCTCGAGAAGGAGAGGCTGCTCCGGCAGATCGATTACCTCCAAGAGATGGGCATGGGTGGATTCCACATGCATGTCCGGACCGGGCTTGACACCGACTACATGGGCCCGGAATTCATGGATCGGGTGCGGGATTGCGTCGAGTATGCCGAGAGCAAGGGCATGCTCGCCTGCCTGTGAGTGCCCGGCTCTTTCGTCTCAGGGTGTCACTTCAGGCGGCTCACACCTCCACTAGATATGACGATGACCGGTGGCCGTCCGGGGTGGCTGGCGGCAAGGTAGTGAAGCAGTATCCAGAGCACAAAGCCAAGCATATTCTCTTCACTCCTCATCCCTATGGCACCGTTGAGCTCGGGGGGTGAGTGACTCTTACACTACCCACGAATGGCTACTCACAGCGATTAGGGGATGCGCTCCGAGTTCCGCACAAGCTTGCAGGAGTGAGCAAGGGTATTTGCTGGCGAGATTCTCCGTTGTCATCGACGAGGACGGGCGTCTCAAATCCAGCCGCAAGCTTGAGGAAGGAGAAGATGCCGAGCCAGGCGGAAGGGTGTGGTATGCCTACGTGGAGATCAACCCACCGTCGCCCTGGTTCAACGGGCAGACGTACATCGACACGATGAGCACCGAAGCGATGAATAGGTTTGTTGAAAGCACTCATGAGGTCTACAAGGACAAGATCGGAGACAAATTCGGCTCCGTCGTCCCTTGCATCTTCACAGATGAGCCCCAGGTCGCGATAAAGACGCAACTGTCGAGTCCGAGAGGCCTCGAAGACGTGTTCCTTCCCTGGACGGCAGACCTTCCGGATACCTTTAGAGAGACCTACGGCGACGATGCGGATCTCGTGGGCGGCATTCCCGAAATCCTCTGGGACCTTCCCGGGGATACTCCCAGCTTGACCCGCTACCGCTTCCACGACCACGTCAGCGAGCGGTTCGTCACCTCCTTTCTCGATCTCCTCGGCGGCTGGTGTAAGAAAAACGGCATTCTACTCAACGGACATATGATGGAGGAGCCGACGCTTCGACAGCAGACGACCGCACACGGCGAGGCAATGCGATGCTACCGCAACCAGTCTCTTCCCGGAATGGACCTCCTCAACGATTGGGTCGAGTACAACACCGCGAAGCAGTGCACGAGCGTGGCCCGCCAGAGCGGCATCCGAGGGGCGATGAGCGAGATCTACGGATGCACGCATTGGTACTTTACGTTTGAGGGGCACAAGGGCTGCGGCGATTGGCACGCTGCGCTCGGCATCACCTTCCGGGTCCAGCATCTCAGCTGGCTGAGCATGGCCGGCGAGGCGAAGCGCGACTACCCGGCCAGCATCAACTATCAGAGTCCGTGGTACAGAGAGTATGGCTACGTCGAAGACCACTTCGCGAGAGTCGGCGTGGCAATGACGCGCGGTAAGGCCGTCACGCGCGTCGCGGTTGTCCACCCTATCGAGAGCTTCTGGCTGTGCTTCGGCCCGAACAACAGCGGCGACGACGAGGCTGGGCGCAGAGACCAAATGTTTGCCGAGCTGACGAACTGGCTGCTGCATGGGTTGGTGGATTTCGACTTCATCGCGGAGAGCCTCTTGCCGAACCAGGTTGGCGCGCACGTCTCCTCGCCGCTAAAGGTTGGGCAGTGCTCGTACGACGTCGTCATGCTGCCGAACTTGAGGACTATTCGCTCGACCACGCTGGATGTGGTGAAGAGGTTTGCGGCATCGGGTGGGAAGGTTATCGTCGCCGGTGACGGTCCCGTTCTCGTCGACGCTCGGGTCCCACCGCCAGATCTCAGCATGGATATCGAGCCATGCACCCGGGTGACGTGGGATCAGGGCGAGATTCTATCAGCCGTGTCTGAGAATCGCGACTTGAAGATTGACTTGACACAAGGAAACCCATCGCAAACGCTGTTGTATCAAATGCGCGAGGATAACGACGAGCGCTTCGTCTTCATTTGCAACACGGATCGAAACAACCCTTACGACACCGTGGTCAGGATAAAGGGAGACTGGGATGTCGAGGTTCTGGATACATTTACTGGGACATCGAGTCACCGCAAAGCCCAATATGAAAATGGCTGGACTGTTTTGGAACACCGCTTTGAGGGGTGCGCAAGCTTGTTGCTGCGACTTTGTCCCGTCCCCGCCGAGGAGCTCTCATTTGTAGACATGGCCGGCGCCGTCACTCTAACACCACCCAAGCAGGAGTCCGCAGAGTTGAAGCTCGAAAAAGTTGTCCTGTCCGAACCAAATGTTCTCATGCTCGACTACGCGTCATACAGGATCGATGACGACGCTTGGGAGAGCGCCTCGCGGCAAGAGATCCTCAAGATTGACAACGAGATCCGGGCACGGCTGCGCTTACCAGCCAAAGGCTCGGCTTGGAAGCAGCCCTGGAGCGTACCGCAGTCAGAGAGGGCAGCAAAGATTTACGTTGATCTTCGGTTCGAGTTTGAATCCAGGCTGATCGTCAAAACACCCACGTACCTAGCTATGGAGAACCCCGAGAATGCACGCATCACGATAAACGGCCACAAGCTGGCTGTCAACGAGACGAGACTAGCATGGTGGGTCGACGAGGACATCAAGACGGTGCCCGTCCCGAAGAGGACAATCCGCAAGGGCAAGAACGTGGTTGAGATCAGTATGCCGTTTGGGGTTTTGACGAACCTCGAGAGGATCTACCTGCTCGGAAGCTTCAGTGTCGACCTGAAGGACAACTTGCCGATCGTGCGCGAGCGTCGACAGAGCCTGGGCTGGGGCGATGTTGTCCCGCAGGGTCACCCGTTCTACGCGGGCAACGTCACCTACAACTGCAGCTTCTCACTGAAGTCGCGATCGGATGTCACGCTCTCGGTGCCGCAGTTCGCCACGCCGGTCGTCAAAGTCCAATGGGATGAGAAGAACTCTGGCCACATGGCCCTGCAGCCGAGGAAACTGCATCTCGGGGAGCTCGAAGCTGGAAAGCACGACGTAGCTATTACGGCTTTCGGCTACCGATACAACTCGTTCGGCCACATTCATCTAGCTGATGGCTTCTCTGGATGCTGGCCTGATCAGTGGCGAAGTAAGTGCCCCATTCTGATGCTGTTATCTGCACCTTAGTTGATACTGACTGGAACTTACTTAGCTGGGGGTGGGGCCTGGAGCGAGGAATACAGATTGAAGCCGACGGGTGTCTTGGAAAAGCCAACTTTGCTGGTAGAGCCAAAACGCGACGCAGGGGAAGACTGGATTGTTCTAGCGGAGTAGCGAGCTTTGAGACTACTGGTGTACCGCAGTAGTCATTAGCTTCGGCGAGGCTCGGTTGCAAGCTGATGGCCAAATAACTTCAATCTGGATCAATCATGCATACATGTTATTAAGCCAGCTCTCATAAGCCACGCCCCGAATATTCCCAGACCTCCACCTCTTCCCAGGCAGCATTCTGAAGGGCCAAGGTACTTCGGGGCCCGTGAACTGTGTGGGAAGACCCTGCCGTAATGCCCCAAGTGTCCACTTCGGGTGGCACGTTTCTTCCGAAGGGTCGCTCCTCCGACCGCATTTACAAACAAACACTGAGTAGGCTTCACAACAGCAACCCAGACGGAGCACCAGTGCCGTCCACCATTCAGGCCGTCGACCTCCCTTGGTGTCCATGGTTTGGAGACAAGCTTAGAGTGTTTCACTTCATGCATTGTGGTGCATTGAGGCCACGTGCATGGCCCCCCTTGAGACTTGGGTTCGCTCCGGCGTCTGTGTTTAATAAAAGTAGATTTAGCAACTCTGCCTAGCTGCCATCAGTCGTGAGTCATGTGATCCGCTTGCGCCGTCTCGCGCGGTCCTACTCGTTCCGGAGCGGGTATATAAGTCCCTTCGGTCCGCGCGCCCCTATTGGGCAGGACGTCTTCTGTAAGACACGCATATACGTACTAAGTAAGTCATCCCTCGCTATACATACACACGTCCTTCCTCGATATACGGCAACCTATCGATACCAAGACCTTCGTTCGCTTCGTATGCCCTCATTCGCCCCTTTGGCTGCTTCGTCCTATCACGACACCATCTCTCCACTTGCGGCATTTGCCAAGCGTCTTTTTTGAACAGAGAAAGGTGATGCAGGAGAGATCGAGTGCGCCTCGCCAAGAGCATCTTCCCAAGTCTGATTGATCGGCTGTTACGTGCCTTCGCACCTTCCATTCGACTGCTCACCAGCCACTCCTTCCTTCCTTCCTCCTTGGTCGAACTTTTGAGTTCTTCCCCCGCTTATCTCGCCTGTCCTTCCGAACCTTCACTCCCCTTCTCTCGCCTTCTCTTCTCTGCCATACTCTTCGAGAGACAACGCGCCTCGATCTCGTCCTTTCCACTACTCGTTTCCCACTTGATTGGACCGCCTTTCGTTCTCAAGATGACCTTCACCTGCGGAACATGTGACCGCCAGTTTCCGGCTGGGTGGAGCTCCCGTCAGCAGCATCTCAACGCGGCGGGACATTATCCTCCCGTCTACGAATGCGATACCTGCGATCGGTACTTCTTCAGCCAGCACGCTGTCGAGCAACACATGAATGCGCTCGGTCACTGGGCGTCGTCGTCGGACTCGGAAGACCACTGCAACTGGCAATGCGACGACTGCCCTGCGGGTTTCGATGATGAGCACGACCTGCGTGAGCACGAGCGCGGTGACCACTTCTACTGCGATCCCTGCGACCGCTACTTCCAGAGCTGGAACAACATCAACCAGGTCATTTCGCTCCTTCAACTCTCTGGGCGCGTCTGGCTCGCTGACCTCCACAGCACTTGAACTCCACCATCCACCGCTCCTCGAGCATCCAGTGTCCTTTCTGCAAGCGGACTTGTGGCACCGCCACTGGTCTCGTCCACCATCTTGAGCACGGTGCCTGCCCAAATGCCCCACTGGATCGCGAGAAGCTCTACGAGGCCGTCCGCCGCCGCGATCCCAACGGACTTCTTTGCGAGAAGCTCCTTGAGTGGCACGGAACCATGGCTTTTACTGCTACCGCCAAGACCTGGAACTCGGCCCACGGTGCCTACGAGTGTTACCTCTGTCGCCGCCTCTTCAACAAGCTCGACTCCTTGAACCAGCACTTGAACTCACCCGTGCACAAGCAGAACCTGTACCACTGCCCCAACCGCTGCTGCCGCAAAGAATTCACTACTCTGGCGGCCGTCATCAATCATCTGGAGAGCGAAAGCTGCAACTACATGCGCTTTGATGCTGTACAGCAGAATGTCGAGAGAGTCGTCGACCCGCGCCGCATGATCGCGTTCTGATCGCTGTCGACAGAGCTTGATAACCTGGGCAAAAGCTCTACTGACAGACGAAATGAGTTGCCGGACTCGCTTCGGGTCAGAGCCCATGAGAACGGGAAGGAAACTCTGGCGGAATCATGGATGTATGGATCTGTTATGCGCATGAGAGAAACAAGGTTGCCGGGATGTCACTTATTCATAGATTACAAAGTATCAGACACCAATGAGCGCGAGCAAGATCTTGCTTATGCACCGAGGTTGATTGACGAGTTCACACTTCCAGCTACGTTTCCCATTCTGCCATATGCGGCAGCCAACTGCATGGGCACGGGTGCAAGCGAGATGGAATGTCGACAGCGGTGGTGCAGTGGCATGGTTCGAGTAAACGGACAGACATATTCCGAAGTGTGGGCCGACCCGGTGCGGGGGATCGGACCGGTGATCGCGGAGCTGCTCGCGATTGGCGCCATAATCAGCCAGTTTGCCCAAGTTGGGAACTACCCAAGGTCCTGCCAAGCCATTTCGGTGCCGCTCCCAATCGGTGATAATCCGAATTCATCAACATGACACCTAACGGCAAAGGGGCTCAATGCCTTTGCGGTCTGCCCCGTTTGTCATATAAGTCGCATCAGCGATCACCTTGCCATCTAACCTACGTTCGACTCCGTCTATTCCAAAATTGCGTTTTTCATTCACAAGCATCTTACAAGATCAAAGCTCCGGGACATCACATCATGGCCATTGACAACAGCGAAGAGGTCGAGGCTCCCGATGCTACCGATCCTACCATCAGCACCGTGGACTTTGGTCTCCAGATTGGCCTTGAAGAGCTGCTCGTTGACGTCGACCCTGACGTGTCCTTGGACTTCCTGAAGAAGGCTGAGGCCCTTGCCGGCAAGGCGCCACCAACAAGAGCTCCGAGGGAAATGCTTCTTCCCATACACAACCACTATGTAGCGCAGCAACGAAAAACGGGGCAAGAGAAAGCCCCGCGGATGGTGAAGAAGGTCGTCTTGGCACTATCCTACCCACCGTCGTCAAAGTCGATCGTCCATCTTTCTCCAGCAAGTCAAACCACAAATTCGTCGGCGAGTCTGGGCCTGCTAACATCTTTCAGATGTGGCTGGATGAACTACTCGTTGAGAACCACCACGAAGACAAATACATCGTTGTGAAGGCCATCGCCCCGCCGTACCTCGGAGCTGGCACCATCACGCTCGTGGAGGACGAGCGCGGCAACGCCGACAAGTTGGCGTTGTACAACCAGGGGAGCTCCAGCATTTTGCAGTCCATTCCCGAAGGAACTATTGTTCTCATCAAGGAGCCCTATTACAAATTCAGTGGCGACAACGATTACATGCTCTGCGTTGACCATCCTTCGGACATCTTGCGGCTCCGGCAGGGACGCGATTCTATGCTTATTCCCGACCCGTTCAAGCAGCCCGAAGAATGCTGCGAAGCGAGACAGTGGATGCAGGCCGGCGATCAGGCATTCATGTCGAAGGACCTACCGTTGGCAGTCGAAAAGTCCGTGTCAAGTTCATTTCCATCCACTGTCGTCGTACTGACCATGTCTTAGCTACGCGAGAGCTCTGGAGATGGCTTCCGAAGAAGATCGGAGTTTCGTAATCGGCGTGTACTCCAAGAGAGCAAGCCTGAATCTTTCGTTGAAGTGCTTCGACGATGCACTCTCCGACGCGCTTGCCTCGAGAGGCGGCTCCTCTGACTGGAAAGCGTACTTTCTTGCGGGCAAAGCAGCATATGAGCTTTCACACTTCGAGGACAGTAAGAAATACTACGAATTTGCGCTTGCCTTGCACCCTCCTACCGCAAACGTCCGGAAGGAATATGAACGTTGTCTGGCACGCCTTGAAGAAGAGAAGGGCGCTTACGACTTCCCGGCCATGGCGCAGGACGTCACGGCCAAGCATATCCATACCGACCGCGCAAGCTTTCTTTCCAGGACCGAAATCAGAGACTCGCCTCACCACGGCAGAGGCCTGTTCGCAACGGAAGACATCAAGGCGGGCGAGCTCGTCTTCGTGGAAAAGGCAACCAGCGTCCCGAACGAGTTCAACCCGGAACACAACTCAGCGGCAGCATACGCCCAGCTCGTTGAACTCTGTGCGGACAATCCGACGGTTCACAGGAAGGTCCTCGATCTGTACGGAGGATCCTACAGGCGCTCTGGTGCTGAGGGCACAGAAGTCGACGGGAAGCCGGTCGTGGACGTATTCCTCCTCGAGTCTATCAGGCGGAAGAACTGCTTCAGCGGCGCACAAGTCTCGGCACAGGCGGCGGATGGCGAGTGGAACATGTGGAAGAACGGCATGTCGCGTGGGCTGTGGGTGTACTCGGCCTACGCCAACCACGCCTGTCTGCCGAACTGCAACAGGTCTTTCGTCGGAGACATGCTCATCGTGAGGGCGACGGTAGACATCCCCAAAGGAACCGAGATCACGCACATCTACCTCCCGCCAAAGGCCGCCTACCTCCTCCGCGTACCGCAGTTTCGCAGGAGCTGGGGTTTCGAATGCGGCTGCGTCCTCTGCGCCGGTGAAGCAAAGTCCCCCCCGGAACAACATCAGAAGAGGGTCTCGGTTCTCGCCGAGTGCCAACGGATGATCAGGAAGAAGAACCCCGCCAAGTTCCAGCCCGACGCCACGATCAGAAAGGTCGAGAAGCTCGCCAACAAGCTCGCCACCCTCCACGAGGCGGAAGTGTACGACGGGCTGAGCCTGCCGAGGCTGATGCTCGTATGGCCGACGATGTGGCTAGTCGAGGCATGGCATACCAGAAAACAATGGGCCAAAGTCGTCAGGTGGGGGATTCAAGTCTTTCGCAACTTTGGCTTCGTGGATCCGGTTCGGAACGAGAGGTTGTGGGTTTACAAGGACACGCAGGCCGTCACGACTTTCGAGGTCATCAGGGCGCTGAAGTTGACGGCCGAGTCCTATTCTGCGCTCGGACAGAAGGATCTCGCGGCGGATTGTCTCCATGCCGCAAGAACTGGGTTGACCAGCATGGTTGGGTGGGTTACTGACGAGAGTTTCGAGGCGTTCCGGTGAGATAGCACATTCTCCGCCGGGAAGAATCAAATGAGGCCTCAGGGACTACGCAGTTCAATATACGAAGTCGACTGCCGAAGAACCATCTGATTTTTCAATTTCCCTTAACCGCGTGGGTTTGTTCCGGAGCATGCTGAATGCAGAGAGAGATATGACAGAGCCTTAGCAAACGTTGCTCCTTGGCACCACGGCCACGAGCACGAATCAGTGCTTAGCGTTATTACAGTCAGGGAACCCCTCCAGGGATGGTCGGAGAAGGCTTCCCTTCCCCCCTGAAGAAGCAAATTGGGTTTCCCAAGAATCTTGCGTGCTTTCACAGTTCTGATGCTTGGAAGTGATTCATCTCAGGGGTCATGTGCAGTTTGACCCTTACCCCATCGTCGCCCCCTGCAGCAATGGTACACATCCTGAACGAAAGATTCTGTAAGTGTGTTTTGGATAGGCGAAAAGGCTTTACCCAATGTTTATGATTAACCAGAAAACTCATTTTAAGGCATCCTCGGACAGCTCCAGGGGCGATGCAGCCTGCTCATGCATAGGGACGTCATGGAACCTCGAGATCGTGCTTCGCCTTGCGAGCTAAATCCCCCTCCTCCCCTCGTCACTACTTCCAACCAGACGTATGACAACGACACGATAGAAAACCTCCCTCAACAGCCTCCATCAAACTTGGTACCTGCTCGCATGCTTATCGGCAGTCCTGGAGAGGAAACAACACGATTGAGCGAGGCACGCAGCACCGAACCGCAAGCCAAGAACCATCCTGCAAGAACATGCCTGTCTTCCCCCACCTCACGAAGGGTAGTCGGTAGTTCTCGGACGACGCCGATCACGTCCGTTCGTGATTGATTCGGATTTCCTGCAGATTTAGTACCGGAGAACTTTCCTTTCCCCTCTCACGCCGTGCCGGAACTATAGTCACAAGATTGCGCAGCGAAGCCAATGACCTTCCATGTACAGTTAGTCGTCTATGTAGCTGAAGAGTGGATTGATTCTGTTTCGGTTATCGAGACACCTGCAGAGCTTCGCACACGTATATGATCATACGCTTCTCTCCCGATACCAAGCGATCCAAAGTCGTGTCCCAGTTCCTCACCGTCGCATCGCCGTGACGTCCGTCCTCGCCTTGGCCATCTTGGCATCCGCCTCTCTGGCTCTAGCCCAGACTTTCCGGTGACTTGGTGACTTATTGGAATTTAATGACACCATCCCCGCCACCGCGAAGAAGTTGAAGGAGGCCGGCGAGTTGGAGCAGACGTTGATTGTCGTAACGGCCGTTCATGGCCACGGGTTTGACGTGTTTGGCGTCGCAGACACAAAGTACCTTGCAGCACAGGATTACGGATCGCAAGAAGCGGGACGCGATCGGCGACTGCGAGCGCCCAGGACTGTCGCATTACACGGTTCAACGTCCCGACGGCATCGAGTACGGGACCGGTCCGCACTTCCCTCTCGACTGGGGTCCCCGATATGCCATTGCCCCGGGTTTCGGAGCCAGTCCCGATCGGAGAGAAAACTACCAACTGCATGATTCGCCTCGCAGAGTCGTGGTCAGCGATCCGGAGGACGGCTACGTTGCGAATCCCCAAGACGGAGAGGACGGGCTCTACGTCCAGGGAACGCTGCCCGCGTCGTCTTCCTCGGGTGTTCATTCCATTACGGATGTGCCGCTTTTTGCCATGGGCCCTTGCGAGGGAAGGTTCGCCGGCGTGTATGACAACACGGACGTGTTCTTCAAGATCGCATCTTGCCTTGGCCTCGGACAGTCGTGGCAACGCCTCAGAGACCGTAGGTAGATAGACCATAGTATCGAACCGAGGTATCGGAGCGTCGAGCATGATTCTCTCCCAGGGAACTCATACCAGATCCGCTTCTCGGTGCCGATTGTGCAGAATCACTTTGCAGCAATCCACGTTCTCCGTCCCAAACTGCAGCCTTTGTGAATCCTTCGCTACCCAAACATCTTCCATGTCTTGCTGGACACGCTTAAGTGAGGGGAGATGTCTGTTTTGATACATTTCTTTGATGCGTCCGAGGACGAGCTGTCTGTTTTGAGGATCGACTGATTCGCATCCTGCTGTCCACAGCGGCCATGCATGTGCCGAGCAGAATGACGAAGTGATCGGCACCCTCAGCAGATGTAGAATGCACTGCTCTGCGTGAAGAGGCTTTGGTGGCTCGGTGCCCTCGTCCCATACTCGGTACAGGTAAACAACAGCCGCGTGTTTGTACGCTTGTATCGTGTTCTCGATGTCTTGGTCTCCGTCCTTGGACATGGCGATGTCCAATAACTCCCGTCTGATGCTGAAGCCACGCCGCTGGTGCGCCTCCCCGGATTGTCCCTGCATTGTACTGATGGTACCGACAGTCGCCAAGAGAGAAGTAAGCTTCTCCAGGCTTTGGAGGCCCTCCAAGGGTGCCACATGCGTCATGCTCAGCAGTGGCTTCGCCGTGCGGGAGATGGAGGACATGACGTCGTGGTAGAAACAAAGGCTGAGAAGGAACTGCGCGCTCGAGCTGGTCCAGCGGCCGGGCCCGCCCGAATGCTGGATGACAGCCTTTGCGCCGGCGAGATGGTCGATCTGGCTGTCCGTGTTGAAGAGCCTGTCCGAAATCTGGAGCATCAAGATGGTGGCGAGAGACAGCTCCGGGTGCTCCGTCTGTATGGACTCGCGAAGGGAAGATACCGCCATGATCATGTGACGAGACGCCAGGGTCCGCAGGGCGCTATCGTTCCTGAGGACGGCCAGATGCCCGGCTGCCATCGAGGAGATGGAGAACAGGAGCGCGTTGGACCTGACCATCAGCGGGGTGAGATGAATAAGGAACGGGTTGTGAGTACCGGACGCCATGGAGATGATACTTGCGAGAGAGGAAGTCCAGTGATGAAGCAGGAAGCGGGTCGTTGCTGGAATGTCTGCTGGGAGGTAGGGCGGATTTCTTCCGACGAGACTTGCGCCGTACGAAGTAGGGGTGGGACCGATATGTTGCGGCTCAAGGGATGGAGACAATAGCGAAGCGCCTTTCTTCGACGACGCGACGCCTCTCGACTTCGGACTTCTTTTCTTTGCGATCTTGGAAGTACCTGTTGACACTTCGGCCGTTTTCCATCTCACTCTCAGCCCGTACCCCTTACAGGTCTTGCCTAGGCGGACGCATCTGCCACAGTTGGGTCTGCCTTCGTCGCATTTGTAGCCGTCGTCACTAGAGCGCGTCCTTTAGTCGAAGTTATCCCATGCCCAGAGGTCGAGCGTTTCTTACCGACAGGTCAAGCAACCTGTTCTGCTTCTGCTATGCTGCGGCATCGTGAGAGGCTACGCGATCCAACCTGAAGTCTCTCTCATGATGCAAACAAAACAAACAGTTCTTTACTGAATGAAAGTGGGGTAAACTTCCACAGCAACTTTCGGAGTTTGTGCCACGATGGCCGGGACTAACTCCGAGGCCGCCGCCGCTTGCGCTCCCGTGGTGCATGCACATCGTCCCATTCATTCTTCCATTCATCGCTCTCTCATTGTAACCATGCCATGAAAGAACCAGTTGGTTTCTTGACTTCGATTTCAGATTTGGTTGGCCACTTCACGTCCCTTCGTCCGAGATGAGATTCGGTACATCCCTGGCGGCAGCATCAGTGACACCAAGGGGCCGATGGGCACCCACGAACGGGAGCTGGGGATGGTAAGACCGGGAACCGAAGAACGCAAGCTTTTCCACCCCTGCGCTCGCCTACCAAACTGTGAAGCATTGCACAAATCAGGCAAAGGCGACAGTCGCTTGGTAACGTCCTCCGCAGCCTGTACGCCTCGTTATTTACGTTTGCAGCGTTTAGTCCGTATGACTCCCCGCTGAAGGCGCAGAGTTTCCCGGAAAAGGAGGAAGGAAGACCAGCTCGAAAGCGGTGGCTGGCTTGTTTGCTCCAACTACTTTCTTGTGCAGGCGACCATCATGTTCCTCCGCGAGCAGGATCCCCGGAAGCCCTCCCCCGCGCTGAGCAAACGAGCGGCGCAGTACGCTGTTCACTTGCGGACGGAAAGGCCAGAACGTCGCCGAACCAAGCTGGGCGAGTCCAATTTAACCAAAAAAATATATCGCTTTCTATTGTTTTACTAAAGCCGCTGTCCGCCTCCCCTTTCTTCATAGCGTCGTTCTTCCAACCCCAAGTCCGGACATCATGAATTCCTGGAAGAGTTGATATCTCAACGATACTTGAATCTCGATAAGGCTGACGGCATCAAAATAGGTGTCGTGATGTCGAGGTTTTGTCCATTGGTGTTATGCGACTCATCACGTAGCCCAGACCCAGATCTTCGGGGCATCCTCCACGTGGTCGAGTCCTGCCCATTTGTTTGCCTCCCGTTTGCTTCTTGTCATCAGCCCCAATTGGTACGTCTGTAAAGCAGGCCGCAGAATCCAGCAGCTATCATCCAAAGCACGGTCAGCTTCCTGGCACTTGATATGCCAGCGCCTTGCTTCTGCAGGCCGTCAGTGGTTTGGTTTTCTTGCGCAAGCCAGCCCATTTCCACGCTGTTTGAACGGAGCCCTTGTTGACCGGGTGTCATTCCACCAACCGCATTCAGCGTGGACTTCAGGGCAAACGCACCCGTCTGTTAGGCTCTCGCTTCGCGCTCCCTCCTGGGGCGGGATGATTGCCACCCTCAACGGCGACTGTCGGCGATAATGATTGATTGAATGTCTAAGTCTGCATATCGAGGTCAAAGAGAATGCTATTGACCTCGCGCATCTTGGGCGATGAGGCCCGGGTGACCACATAACAAAAATGACGGCCGTCCTGCCAGAGCCATTCGCCCATGCTTCAGGAGTTCGTGTCAACCTCTGCGGCTTTGGAGATTGGCCTCCGTTTCTTTTGAAAACTCTCTATTCTGCGCGCCATCTTGCGCAGACCGCCCTTTGGGTGGAAACATCTCTTGCTGGATAACGCGTTTACCGCCCGTCGAACACCCCATGTGAGCTTGGGCATACCAGCCATACCGCCAAGTGCGCGATCATGTCGGCCAAGGGCTCTGATGCCTGGAAAGCCGAAGACAAAGGGTCGGAAATTCTATGGGTATGCTGGACCATGGCTGGCCTGACGACGGCTTTTGTCTCGGCTCGCGTTTGGTGCAGGCATCGCACTGGAAGACGTTTCTACGGTGATGATTTCTGCTGCATCGTATCTCTGGTATGTGCTGGGCATCATGCAGTTGTTGCCATTGCTAACTGGTATTTCGATTCAGCTATGCATCCTCGCTTCCTGTGCTGCAACCACTGTTGCTGTCGGCTATGGGTACGGCAAGCACATGGATATGGTGTCATATGAGAAGAAGAAGGGTGCCATCTTCTGGGCACACGTTGGCTTCGCCCCAGGGATCATGTCTTTCGCCATCCCGAAGTTGGCTGTCGTCGCCTTGTTGACACGACTGTTGAATCCAGCACCGTATCACCTCTGGTTCCTTTGGGGAATGACGGTTCTGTGTCTCGTCACGCACGTTGTGGTTCCCGGTCTGCATTTCGGACGCTGCGTGCCAGCACAGGCAATTTGGGATGAAGCTGTGCCGGGAGTCTGCTTCGATAGCGAGATCACGGTGGCGTACTCCATCTATGGAGGAGGTGATTTATCCTACACTTGATATCCCGCATTGTGAGACGTGCCTTTCGCTAATGCTGAATCGCATATTAGTTCTGTCGGCATTTGTGGATGTCTACTTGGCACTTTACCCAGCAGTCGTGCTCTTTCGCCTCCAGATGCCTTTCAAGAAGAAAATAGCCCTGAGCTGCGCCCTGGGCGTAGGATCAATGTATGGATCTCCGGTAGTGGACACATCTTGACCTTGACTGACGACTGGCCGGCTATTAGTGGGGGTGCCGTCGCTATCATCAAGACCGTCCGACTTCCCTTACTCAGGGAAGATGATTTCACCTGTAAGCCCTCGTTGTGCCGTCTCATCCATGAGTAGTCTCGAGCTAACTAGGTTCATAAAGATCATACTTCCGACCTCCAGATCCGGACAGTGTAAGCGCACCTCCGTCCCTTCGGCTCTTCGGCTTCGTGATGTTACTAAGGCTTGTAGCCGATCATATGCGACTGACATAGAGTTCACAGGGTAGAGGGAAGCACGATCACCATAGCTTCGACTATCCCTGTCTTGCAACCACTGATTGAAATCATCCTTCGACGGAATCCCTTCAGCACGGCCAAGGACACCACGAACGAGTCACCCAAGTTTTACGAGGAATACGCCTCTCACCGAGCGTCTCGGGGAGGTAGCAAAATCGAGCTGGGGCAGCGCAAGCCGAAGCCCAAACACAGAGACGATCTGGGGCTGACCATCATCGAGGACGAGAGTCAGGAAAGCATCCTCCCAGACGTCAGGAGGCCTAGCCCGCTGTTCGTGTCAGACAAGGTCGAGACACCTCCGCCTCAGTCCGCGGATGTTGGAATTGTCCGAACTGATGTCGTCTGTGTATCCTTCGAGGACAGGATGCCGCTTGCAGGAGCCGTGAAGTCGGCTTCTAGTAGATGGGACATTGTTTGAGACGTACATTGCGCCTTGTTTCAAAGCTCACTCAAATTATCTTCCCTGTGTTCTCTTCCTATCACTCAGGCAATTTCGATACCCTCATTTTTGGCGTTGACCATCCCCATTGGAGCCGAGTAGTGGTCTTACCCGGTATATTCTGAATGTTCGCCGCAAAGGAAGTCTTTTGAATGCCCGGCTCCCGGCTCGCCTCTTATACAAGCGCGAAATGCCTTTAGGTCAATTGATCATGTCTAACACACCTTCAGCCCCACGCTTATCGCCAGCATGTTCCTTCTCAGCTATGATACTCGCCGAAGCTTTCGCAGTCAATTTCTGCTGTTATTTTCTCATAACAGAGGCAAGACTTTATTCTCTAGTCGTTGAAGACGAGACCAGTGATGCCTGGATGTCTGGTGGTATTCAAGTGACCTACGTGAGGTATTCATCCAGGTCGAGGGTCAGGTCAACACCATCAAGCCTCCGCCGCCCAGTCTCAACTGTTTCATCATTACACAGAAGTCAATAGGACAGAGCCTTTGAACGCCATTCTCCGAACCTACTTCCGAGCACCGTCGCCCGCTATCTTTCATTTGATGACCGCTTTAATCACTTTCGTCGCTTAGCAACCAACAAGCGCCTGTGAGTTGTCAGCAAATGGAGAGAACCTTCCGAGCTTATCAGCCATGGGTCAACTTACAGCTTGCTGGTTCTTCATGTTCTGCTGGATACCACCAGAGAAGTCCATCATGAGGGACTGAACAACCGGGTTGTCCTGCTGGGGGTTTCCGGTGAGGCCGGCGACCTTCTGGAGCTCTGTGAGCTGGGCATTGGCAACCTGGCGTACGTCAGAACTTTGGTTCACGGAAAGTCATCAATCCCAACATACAACCGCGAGACCTTGAGCAGCACCGTTGCCTGAGGGGGCGATGAGCTGGTTGGCCTGGCGAATCTGGATGCCGTCGCTGACGAACGAGAGCAGGTTGGACTTGGCGACCTGGAACTGCTGCATGTTGACGGGGTTCGCCTGAAGGGTCTGAGAAACGGCCGCCAATCCGGCCTGTTCCTGTTGCTGAATCTGGATGTTCAAGGCAATTCCGCCAGCAAGAATCTTGGCCTCCGCGCAGGCGGGGGTGTCGTTCGGGGCCGGAGCCGGGGCTGGCTGAGGGGCCTGGCAGGCGGCCAAAGTCGCGAGGGAGAGGATGACAGCGTAGGCCTTCATTTTGGCGGGTGATTTTGTTTTACGTATTACTGGTAAAAGATTGTATCGTAGTTGATTAGTTGCTGAGGAACCTGCCCGTTGCTGGCGTTGTATTGACCGTAGCTGCTAGTTGACGACGATGCCGAATCCAGATTCAGTACCGAGCCCATCAGGAGGAGGGGCGGGAAGGCGTTGGCTGGTCTTATAAGTTGGTTACAACGACGGGACGGCATCCTTCTCAACGCCGGCACGGTTCCCGAAGCAATCATGAGATGGGTGCCGTGGTGGGGGAAGCCTTGGCCGGCGGCCTGGTATGGCTGGGCTCGCCAGCGAGGGGATTGAAACTTCCGGGCGATAGACTTTGTAGAGTGTTTTGGTGCGGTCGCCGACTCACGGTGCTGCGTGTTTCGAACCTTGAATACAACTGGGATGAAGTAAGGATTTCCCTGATTGTCCAGTAGCACAGACGGTGCATAGAGTTGCAGGGTTCTAGAGAAGCCACACGGCCTTCGAATCAGGTCCCCTGTGGCAGAGCGCGCCGATCCAGACTCTGCCTGCGATTTTCCATTGCCTGCCGCCCTCCGCCGACTCGAGGCCGGGTCTGGTAAGGCAGGACGAATCCGAACTTGCGGAGATGGTTGGATCGTGGATCCTGGTTTGCTTATCCGAGGGAGCGGCCGGCAGTCCCCGACCAGACGTCAAGACCTCGCGTCTCACTTCGAACTCAGATTGGACGGGTCCCCATACTCCCCGCTGTCTCTTTGGCCCATTCTTGGCCTATTCACTGTCAACTCCCCAGACTCGTCTAAAAGATGTTTCCTCTGCCCATCGTTGGCGGTGCTGAAAAGGGTACTTCCCCCCGAGAAGCTTAAACAATTGACTGCTGCTAGAAGAGGCTGAGCTGTCGTTTAGTCATCTCCAGCTCTTGGGTGACGCTTCTCAGCGCAAACTAGGAGCAGCCCCAGCTGGACCAAAAGGAACGGATGGCATTTAGAACACCCGTCCTCAAGATCTGCAAGTTGACAACTTAATATACGGTGTTCTTTTTGCGACAGCCACTCATGAAGCAGTTTCACTTGTCCAGCGGCCTTTCCGCTTAGCTTCCACTCACGTAGACGAGCTGTGAGGCCAGCCGTTGCCGCAGGCCTCTTAACTGAGTGCCACTAGAATTCCTCGGCATTTTGATAGCACTGCATGTCTACAGCCATGTTTTCGGCTGCCATGCGTCTGATCGTACGTTGTGCGAGTTCTGCGATGGGTTCGGCCACCCACCAGGAAATTGTTTCCTCGAATACCTCTCCCTACCTGAGCTGTGTCCCAAGCGTTCGGCTCTCGCTCCCGTCCATCGGATCAGAAGCTTACAGGATTACTGTGCTCACGGTCGTCCCGTCGGCTGCACCTCGATTAAGTCCCCTAGTACCATGCAAGCCAACACACCATTTCCGCTACATGGCCCTATCGCATTCGATTGCATGGAACCAACACGTCTGTAGCAATTGAAGGCGGGGATGCGACTGAGGCGGGAATGAATATGTCAATCAGTGCTATTGGCTTACTCTAAGCCTCGTCCTAGGATTTCCTCTGGGATTAAATCAGCCCGTGTTTTGCGCTCACCACGCGACACCACACCCACAACACGTCCCCGTCGTCAAAGCAAGGCTCTTTCTCTCTACTATAATGAAACCCTGGCCAGGATTTGCAGCTCCAATATGATGGGCGAACACTTCTCTCGGCGCGCTCTTGGCAAACGGCCGATCCCGAGACACCCACTGTCGACGGTCAACTGGAAACCCAGATGACAGGCAGCATGACTTATCATTAGGTCACAATCACTAGGCGCGCTGCGAGAGGGGGGGCCCTGCACTAGGTCGTGTCAACTATCGAGGCTCAGTTAAGCCATGCTATACACGTGAACAATACCCTGCGGAAACAAGCACGCCGAGGCAGAGGGACGATAAAGCGCGCATTTAACAGCTGTCTTGAGCAGGAAGCTATGATCGCAAATCAAGCACGGCTGGTCGGCAGTTCAAACACACTCTGATCGATTCTCGCGAGATAAGCTCTGTAAGCGAACTTCAGGGCGCTGGGCGCAACGGTAAACTCAAGCTTGTGGGGATCCGCGCCTATGACGGCCAGACGTAAGGTTTAGATGATGGAGGGTAGGAACATGCCATTTCGCCTGGACTACCGGGGCCCTCCGTCCTGAAATTCGTCTGAAACCTGCATAGGGGGCAGGGCGGCATTCGCGAAGTGTCTCGATGTGAAGTGTCCAGTCGCTGTGCGTCTCGCTGCCGGTGGGGTTTTCTGTCAGCCGTAGTGAAGACAGGCAAGCCTGGAGCCTGGTCGAGGGGAAGACGCCCTAAAGGTCGCAGTCAGGGGTAAACCCAAGGACCTAGCAACATTGAAGAGGCGATTCCCCTGCGTTAGCTTGGAGTATGTCGGAGAATTCCTGTATTGGCGTAGATGTTAGCGGAAAAGCCATCTGTTTTAATGTCTGACTGAGTTGTCCGGATAGATGGCTTCTATCTGACTTTTGGTTTTCTTAGTATCGACGATTTCTGATTGCGGAATAGGCTTCTTAGACAGCCCGTTAAGCAAACTCTTCCCACATGCCGACGTCTTGGTATTTGGGACGAAGATGACAGCGGCAGAGACTTGGACCAGAATCCAAATGCGAATAGAAGGCGACATAACGTTGAGGCTCATTGGATCGATAAGAGAGCGCGGCAGAATCAGAGTTTTGTTGTTGCGACACGATTAAGGCGTGGGATTCGTAGCGAGTTCTCGCGGAGCCTACGCGCCAAATTCGGGTATCCTTGCGTGGCTCTCTAGGCTGTTGTTAGGCAACAGTATGGCCAGCGATCATGATGCGAGACTTGATGTATTGAGATGTGTGTGTGTGTAACTAGCAAAAAGGGGCTAAATTAGCCTATATATATGAAAATTCAGTGTTAATATATAATCAATGCAAATAACCTATATTTGGGCGTAAACCCATATTCCGGAATATCCGAGCTATATATACCTCGCATAGTGCGATATATAGGTCTAATATACCCCCTTAGATCTCGAAATAAGGCTGTCGCGAGATCTAGACTCCTTACTCTACTATTAAAGCTATTATAATATATATATATTATAACTCGCGCCTCGTTATATATAGGCCTTAGTACTATTATGAATTATTACTACCTCCCCCCCTAAGTTACTTAAGAGTATTTAGTATAGTAATATAGCTTACTACCTTATTAGATACATCAAACTATAAGAGTTAATAACTTAACCTCGAGGTCTTAGGTTTAATTTAGGGCTATAGAGGTAATAGCTATAGTTATATAGCTATTAAAGTTAGCCTAGCTAAGCCTTAATACTATTAAGATATAAGTCCTTTATAATTTATATAGTTAAGCTTAATACTCAAATATAGTAGAGTTTATAGGTTCTTATAAGATGTAACTCTAAGATATCCTATGTTAATTAGAGATATACTTAGTTATCTAGGATTAATCTCCTATTATAAAGCTATAGCGCCTAGTTCTCTTTTGCTATTTAGTTTTATTAGATTTAATAAATAGGTTATTAATTTAAAATATAGAGTAAATAAAAGTAATATTAAAGTTTAAATTATAATAGGTTTTAAATTAAAATAATATAATTATAAATAACTTAGATTATAGACGAGATTTATAGTCGGACTTTATATTATTATAGCTAGTATAACGAGGCGATTGAAATAGTATAATTTCTCATTATAGAAGTCGCTATATTATTAAGATATTTAAGGTTAAAGATTATAAATAGATATAAAGCGAAATATAATAAGTAAATAAATTTAGAGAGAGTTATTATTAATTAGTAACTAGATATTTACTACCCCTAATTAAGCGATAAAACAACTATAGATTTAGGTAGTAAGGGCCTTTATAAAGCTACCTATTACTATCTTATTAGTCTTTACCTATTTAAACCTAATGTTATCTCTCTCGACCTCCTATTATAGCTATAGGTTATTGATATAAATATAGCTTATTTTACTAGTTGCTTGAGGTCGTTTAGCTATAAGTAGTTGGAGGGTTTAGGTATTATTATAGTATATAGTAAACTTATTATCGAGCTGAAGCTAAAGTTCGTTTATAAGTTGAATAATAGTAAGGTACTCTTTTATTACGCTTATAAGGGCTATAAGTTCTACTTTAGTACTTAATATTATAACTTAGTATTATTTTAATAACTTGTAGCTAATTAGCCCTCTAAGAAGTATTATTATATAGCCTTATATACTCTTATAGATAATATTATTATTAGTAAAAGAGGCGTCTAATATATAATAGAGTATACCTTCATTATTAATATTAAACTTAATAGCGAGGTACCTCGTTTGCTATAAATAGGCGAGATATTAATTAGCTACCTTATAGTGCTCCTTCGAGGGGTTTAGTAGGAACTCTAAAAGTCATAATAAAGTCCTCGCGATATTAGGTCGTATAATAATCGCTATATAGTTAATTAAGCTAACTTTATATTAGTACTAGTTAATATTTTTAGCTATAGCTTATTTAGTATCTAGCGTTAAGTTATTAGTTACTATTAATATTAGTTTCAAGCTCTTTATATTACGGGCTACGCCACTGCTAGCGTCTGGACGGTGCCGCAGACCCTAAGGATTCTGCCCTTAATAACCGCTCTCGCTTAACGTTCGCCCTATATCCGCTTTTCTATCGCATAGGGAACTTCCTAGAAAACTTCCCTTCCTTAGCTTAGATTACTATAATTAAAGCACCCCTAAGTTAAATAAACCTAGGCTAGCCCCTTATATATCTAAGCTCTCTCTCTATACCTGCTTCGCTAGTTATATAGCGTGATAGATAGTAGGTAGGAAATAGAACTAGCTATGCTTATAATAGCTAGTCTAGAAGTACTACTAATAAGCAAGGAAGCGTTTAAAGCAATTTATATAGCGATTAATAAGCTTAATAACTAGCTCGATAGCCTAATAACTATATAGTAACCTAATAATAAACTAACTATAGAGCTCTAATGAGATATAGCGGGTAGCTACGCCCTAGCTCTACTAATACTATCCCTATAGCTAGAGACTACTTAGGAAGCAGGGGGCGCTTAGCGATTAAAACCCCTTCCTAACCCCCCTAAGTTCGGAGGAAACTGCAATAAGTATGCTATATAGGTATAATAGATGCGCAATAAAGTTAGGATAGACCGGGACTTCTACCTAAGCAATCAGGAGGCCTAGTACCTTATTAACTCCTACCTAGAACCTAAAGTATAGCTAGTAGTTATAGCCTTCTATAGCTTAGGGGGTAGTAATAGCTTATTCGAGCTAGATACCTTCTTAGTATACCTAGACTATACCTATAGTAACCCTAATATTATAAGCAAGGCTCTTAGAAGACTCTTAGAGCTTTAAATAAAGTATAATAAAGCCTTCGCCTCGTTCCTACCCTGCTTTGAACGCGCTATTATAGAAGTAGGTAGCATAGTATAGCTAGATAGCATCTAGATCGACTACCTATACAGGGCACTATCTTATAAGCTCCTCGACCGTCTAGTTAACTACTTAACCCCCTATAAGTATGCTAAATATATTAGCTTTATATAAGATATCATATAGAAGCTAGAGGGATTGCATTATATTCCTAATACTTCGTATCAGCTTATAATATTCCGATCGAGAGCATTACTTATTAAAGTAGATATAGATAGGGATACTAGGATAATAGGTTTAGTATACGCCTCGCGCGAGGGTATAGGTAAAGGTCCTAATAAGGAAACGCGCTACTATTTCAAGTATAACTAGATTAATTACTTATAAAGGGACTACTAGAAGGCTAAGAAGTTAAAAGATAGTCCTAGAGTAGCGAAAGCTATTAAGGAAATAATATATTTAAACTTAGGAGAGGTTAAAGATAAAGAAGACTCCTCTAACTTAGGAAATAAATAACCCTAGTATGAAATCAGGTATTAGGGATAATAGAGGAAGAGCGGGCTAGTTAGGAATAGTTCTAGTTAGAACGTAATATAAGCAAGCCTTCTATAATATTAGTAGTTAGAGTTAATAAAAGTACTCCTATTAACGCTTTAATAGACTATAGATATAATATCTATGCGATAGTAGACTACTAGTATACCTGCTGCCTCTATTTACTATATATTAACCGCTAAGCATAGTAATTGCAAGGCTTTGCTAATAACTTAGCTCAAGCTATAGCAAAAGGCGTAGCTATATTATACCTCGAGATTAGAGGCTATATATAGTAACTCTTTACTTATATAATAAAAGGACTAAATACTAACCTCTTCTTAGGGAAGCTATAGATAGAATAAAACTATATTATTTATAATATAGCAGAGAAGCAGGTATATTTTAGGAAAGTAGGGGTTATTATTACTCTTTAAGGATAGAAAGAACTCTAGAGAGTAAGGGAGATCTAGGAAGCTTACTAACTTAATGCTACCTTATTTATAGCAATCTACTAGAAGGTTAGTAAGAGCTAGCTATCTAGGCTAGAAGCGGGAATATAAGTAGTAAGCCTAAGGGATATTGAAAAAGCGCTCGAGGTAAAGAAACTAGAAGACTATTTAGAGAAACTATTATAATACGTTTATAATAAATTTATAGAGCTTTTTGAGCTAGCTAAGTTATACCCCCTACCCCTAAGTTATCCTAATATAGATCACGAAATCTACCTCGAGTATAATACCTCTAGCTAAGAGGCGCCCTTACCCTAGGGACCCCTCTATAGTATATCTAGGGAGGAGTTATTAGTATTAAAAAAGATACTTATAGACCTGCTCGATAAGGGTTTTATTTAGGTAAGTAAGTCTCCTACTAGCATGCCTATACTTTTTATTAGGAAGCCTAGCAGAGGATTATAGTTCTATTATAATTACTAAGCGTTAAATGCAATTACTAAGCGAGACTACTACCCCTTACCCCTAATCTAAGAAACCCTCTAAAGGGTTAGTTTAGCGAAGTAGTATACTAAACTAGATATAGTAGCTACCTTTTATAAGATTTATATAATAGAAGGGTACTAGGAAAAGACCGCTTTTTATATATAATATAAGCTCTTTAAGTAGCTAGTCTATCTATTTAGATTAAGCAGAGCCCCTGCGATATTCTAATAATATATTAATAGCACGCTCTAGGAGTTCCTTAATAACTTTATAATAGCATATATTAATAATATATTAATCTATAGCAGCAGCTCCCGAGCAGACTATAAGCAAAAGGTGCATAAGGTTCTCTAAGCCCTCTAAGAGGCTAGTCTTAACCTTAACCTAATAAAGTATAAGTTCTCTATAAAAATAGTAAAATATATAGGATTTATCCTAAAAGCAGGCGAGGGTATTACTTATAATATAGAGAAAGTACGGGTAATTATTAAATAAGAAGCGCCTACTTTAGTAAAAGGATTATAAAGTTTCCTAGGGTTTGCTAATTACTACTAAGTATTTATATTAGAGTACTTAGGGGTTATAGAGCCCCTTACCCTCCTAATAAAGAAGGGAGCGCTATTTATCTAGGGTAAGGAATAAGAAGACGCGTTCTAGGCGCTCAAACGCTACTTCTAAACTATATTAGTATTATATTACTTTAACCTATAAGCCCTAACTATAGTTAAGATAGACTACTTAGGGTTCGCTTTAGGGGGAGTGCTAACTTAAGAAGATATATAAGAATAGCGCTATCCTATCGCCTTCTACTTATAGAGGCTAACCCCTGCTTAATATAACTACCTAATCTATAATAAGGAGCTATTAGTAATAATCGCTTATTTAAAAGCATAGGATACTAAGCTAAGAAGCTACCCTAGGTTCAAGGTCCTCACTAACTATAAGAGCCTCAAATACTTCACGCAAAAGTAATATTTAATAGAATGCTAAAGTTACTAAGCGGAGTAGTTATTAAGGTATAATTTCTACTTAGAATATTAACTTAGTTACCTAGTAGCTATGCCTAATATACTCTTATGCTATAAATAGGACGCCCTAAAAGGATAGGAGGATAAACAAGAGAAAGGGAGGGTAATCTAGATAATCCCTAACTCCGCCCTAGGTAAGGTAAGGAGGATAGCAGTAGTTAAGGCCCCTGCTATAGTAGTATTCGAGGATCTAGCCCTTTAATATATATAGAACGAAGCTCAAGCGGAAGATAACTAGTACTAAGGGGCTTATTCTATAGTAAAAAGGGGTAACTAAAGCTTCCCTCCCTAGCTAGGCCTAAAACTATAGATCGCTAAGTATAGCGTTAATACCCTTAGCTAATTAATATTTAGAGACCGGATCTAGGTACTAGGGTTAATAGATAAAAACTACCCTCGGAACGTGCTTCGAACGTAGTTAATTTAGAAGTGCTATAACTTAGTAATAATAGGCTACCCTAGTTAGAATAATACCCTAGCTATCCTAGCCTAGTAATACTTCTAGCTAGGGTAGTCCTCTATAGTCCGCTAGTTTATAAGAAACTGCGATAGCTGCAGGCGTAGAACGATTTAGCAATAAGCGAAACGCAGGCTTCTTTAACCCTTACTAATAGCAGAATAGCTATATTATAATCTTACTATAGATTTTATTATAAACCTCCTATACGTAGTGAAAATAGGGTTGAGATACCTTTAGGTAATAGTTCATAGGCTCTCTAAGATAATAACCCTAGAAGGGATACCTTTAATAGATATAGAAATATATATAGAACGCTTTATAAACTACTACTACTAATTTTATAATATACCGAAGTCGATCGTTAGCAATAGGGGTAATAACTAGATAAGTCGGTTCTAGCGATAGTTCTATATGCTTATAAAGATCGAATAACGTTTAAGCACCGCCTTTCACCTGCAGATAGATAGAGTAACCGAACGTTTCAATTAGGAGATCTAGGCAGTCCTATAGATAATAGTTAACTTCGCCTAGGATAACTAGGAAGCTTACTTACCCTCTGTTTAACTAGCGATTAATAGCTATGATATAGCTATAATAGGAATAAGCCTATTCTTTTTTATCTATAGATACTACGTCGACCTAGTATTAGTAGTATAACCCGCGCTAGAGCTATCGACCTTATGCAAGTTAGCTACTAATAAGTTCGTTAGTAAACTAAAGTTAACTATAGAGTTAGCCTAAGTAGCTATTATTATAGCCTAATAGACTATAGAATAATTAGCAAATAGTAAAAGGATGCTAGTAGAACGCTACGAAGTAGGCAATAAGGTCTAGCTATCGCTAGCTAACTTCTATATAAAAAGACCCTATAGGAAGTTAGACTAGCTATACCTAAAGTACGAAGTAACTAGGGTAATCTTACTAATTATAGTCGAGTTAAACGTTCTAGGCAAGGTCTATAACTAATTTCACATTAGCTTGCTATGCTATGCTATAAATAACCCCCTCCTAAGCTAAGAAGTTAATAATCCCTAACTACTCCTGATTTTTAAAGATAGAGAGGATAAATAGGAAGTTAAGTCCGTTCTAGCTATATGCTAGAAGCATATAGGTAGGGGTAGGTATTGCAAGTTATTAGTTAAATAGATAGGGTATAGTTAGCCTACCTAGGAGCCCCTATAATCGCTCTAAGATAACTAGGCGGTAGATAAGTATAAAGAAAAGTATAGCTTAATAAATAAGAATAATAGTAACCCCTAGTATACTATACTATAAGCTAAGTAGTAGTTAATAAGCAGGGGTAGGATAGAGGGATAGTAGCTAGGTAATTTATAATTAGAGGAGTAGGTAGAAATAAGAAGCTCTATTATAACTTAAGGCTATAGGGAGGCAGAATAGGACCTAGGTAAGCCCTAGGTAGGCGGAAGGTAAGCAGATAGTAAGTAAGTAGAAACTATAGACCTAGGAAAATAACTCCTTATTCCTCCTACTCTTTATAAGTAGTAGTAGCTATATTACTAAGCTAAGAAAAGGGGTTAGATTATTAGAAATAGAAGAAAAGCAGGAATAAGATAAACCTTATAGAGGATCTTAGCTATATCTAGGTAAGCCTAGGCGAAGTAATATAGCTATACCTTATTAGGCTTAACTAGGAGGGAAAGTAAAGTAATAGTAATAATAGAAGTACTAAGGATAGGAATAGCTAGAGAACTAGCAGAGGGTATAGGGGAGGCGTCTAACTTAATAGCAGCCTTAATAGCACGCTTTATAATAGTATAGGTATAGACCTCGCAGTTCTAAATAGAAGTAGTATAAAGGAGTTCTATATAAGCCTCGATCTATATAGGGAGCTATAATTATTAGTAATAACCCTAAAATATAGGAATAGCAGAGTCTTACTAAGGTCCTCTTATTAAAGCTATAGTAAGCAAGGCAGTCTTAGCTAAGAGAAGCGAACTCCTCCTAGTAGTAAACTACGCTAGGGTTGCTCTAGTAGAATATTAGCTCTATAGAGAAGGAATAGTAGGGAAGCAATACCTATATTAATATAAGCAGACTTAATAGCCTCGTTAGAATAGTAGATATAACGGATAATATTACCTATAATATAGTTAGTCTTATAATAGTTAAAAGGTAATAGGATAGCATACCTCGCTTAATAACGTTATAATAAGCTATAATATCGCTAGGCTTCTCAGCCTTAGCTATAGTAGATATATACTTTAGATAAGGAACCTTATAAAGAAGCCCCTAGGTCTTATCCTAGGGGATGCTACTAAAGACGAGCTAGTATAGGTAGGAACCCTAGTAGAATATTAGAAAAACGCTAAATAAGCAGAAGATTATATACTATAAGGGGCTCCCGGGTAATAGGATATATAGGAAGGGGGCGGTCGAGGTACTTATATAGCTCCTAGCTAGCTAGGGTATAGAAGGGATTATCTATAAGATCGAAGTTATTAGGAGCAGCCTCCTTATAATTAGAGAGGCTAGTAAAGGTAGAGCAGTCAGAGGGCAGGCCCTTAATAGGAGGAGGAGACTCTATCTCCTTATTAGAGTTAGGGAGGGGCTATGCAGGGTTAATTATAGCGAAACTATAGGAAAAGAGCGGGTAGTAACTTATAAGGGGCGCTATTATAGAAGCGAGGGAAATTAGATTAATTAGATCTATACGAGTTAGCAATTAATAGGGGTTCGGATATAACGAACTTATACTAATATAGACCGAGGGCGCGCTAAAAACGCTACTAAAACGATAAGTTATTAGCTAAAATAATATTATAATTAATTAGTTAACCTACTCTAGTATAGGTTAATAGGAAGAGGAAAAAAGAGGAAGCAACTAGAGGCGTAAAAAATCATATTATTATAATTATTACTAGTAAGGCGTAGAGTAGCTAGTAGCCTAGATTAATATCGCTCTAGACTAGCCCTTAGCCCGTGCTCAAACCCATAACTTACGTGAAGGCTAGGGGGGGGGAGGGGCACGTATTACAGGCTATGCTACTACTAGCATCTAGATAGTACTATAGACCCTAAGGATTCTGCCCTTAATAACTGCTCTCGCTTAATATTCGCCCTATATCTGCTTTTCTATTGCATAGGGAACTTCCTAGAAAACTTCCCTTCCTTAGCTTAGATTACTATAATTGAGGCACCCCTAAGTTAAACGAACCCGGGCTAGCCCCTCACACTTTAATACTATTCTATTAATACTAAACTTATTATAGATCGTTTTAATATACTTATCTATATAAAGCTATAACTTATACTAGGTATAATTATAAATAATTCGAATACCTAAAAATATACTTAATTCGCCTATCTATTTTATCTTATAAGCTAACTTTAGGCTATTAATAATTACCCTTACCTTAGTTTTATCTCCCTTTTAGAAGAGTATAGTAATACTATCAATAAATATAAAGATTAGTACTCTATTTATTATAAAGATATGGTTATATTTATCTAGCAGTTTTATATTTAAGAGCTAGAGGGTTATCTTAAGACTTCGTTAATATAAAAGAGGGGATCTATATAGCTTATATAGAGCCTTATATAGGATAAGGTATTTACCTTCGTAATTAAATCTAGATAGGTAGTAGATATAAATAACTGTATCTAATATAGCGTTTATAAAAGTATTTATAGCATTTAACTATATTCACCCTAGGTTTAACCTTATTATAATTACTATAAGACTTCTAAATAAGTATAAAGCGAGCGTTAAGGCATAGGTATCTAACCTATTTATAGGTTATAGGTCTCCTCTTATATAGATCCTTATTTTAAACTTCTTAAGATACCTATACTTATTAAACTTATATATAAATACTTATTTAAGTACGAGGATTTAATATCTATCTTTTATATTATTAACTTATATAGGCTTAAAGATACCCTTATTCTAGATAGTCTAATATTTGATATTTATAATAGTAAGCTATTCTATTTAATATAAGTATCTCTAAGCCTCTATATAGTTTATTGGGACTAGCTAGAGGTCTTAATAATAAACTTTACCTAAGCCTTCTACTAAAGCGTCTTTCCTATCCTTATCTTTAACTATATTAGTTAGTAATAAGAAGTTAGATTAGTCTTAGGAAGCCTCTTAGGCGTATTATCTAATTAAAAACCTTATTATAATACTTAGCTAGTAATTAAGCTACCTTATTAGAACTCTTCGCTTAAATAGCGTATTATTATATAATTTATAAGGCCTTCCTCTTAATCTTATTAATATTATTATTTAAGGTAGTGCTAGAGTTATTAGTTCTTTACCCTTAATTAAGTCTATAACTTAATCTATAGCTTGCCCTAGCTTAACTATTAAAGCTATTATTTACGCTATTTATTATTACGCTACACCTTCTACTCCCTTAGTTAAAGTAGGTATAACTAATAGTTTGCGCGATAGCATAGGGCTTAGTAGTTAAGTGTTAGTCTTATCCTAGGTATCCTTCTAAAGCTATTAATTTAGCTTATAAAGCTTCTTATCCCTATCCTATATTATAAAGTTTATAGGAAGTTCTTCTATAATTAGATCTAGCTACTTTATCCTAAGCTACTTAAATATAAATTAAAGCTTTTACTAATAAAGGAGACTAGTATCTTCAAGGGTCGGATTATATATAGTACTCTTTTTAAATATAACGTTACCTATATATATTACCTTTCCCAGCGCTAGTACTTATATCCTATAGATATTAGTGCTATTATACCTATAGAGATAGCTTATATATACACTTAGTAGTATCTTATTAGAACGCTATTTATTACGCTTATAGGTCGTTATTAATAGGTATACTCGGTAGCTATATCTTTTTATATAGCTAACTTAAGGGATTTCTAAGCGATAATAATAGGCGTTCTTTCCTAGTAGCGTATATATTATAAACCTTTAAGGGGACTTTTAAATAGATCTATAAAGGAATTCGAATATTATTATATAATATAATCCGGATATATAATTCCAAGTTTAAGATATCGAGCGTATTAAGTATATTAAAGTCTTACTCTATAAGTAGACTAGTATCTAAATATAGGACGAGCTATATACCTATATAAAGCTTAGTAGTTATTATATATCAATTAGATTATTATACTTATATAAGAATTAAGAAGGTTACCTAAGTAATAGTTTTAAGGCTTCCTATACCTTAGAGCTTAAATACCTTAGGTTCTTATAAGAGGGTATAGAACTATTATAAGTAAGCTTTACTTATAACTAAATAGTTCGTAATAGTATTAATATAGATTATAATTAGTAGTCCGTTGCGATAGCCTCGGATAATAATCTTTATATATATATATATATATATAGAATAGTATAAATATATAATGATATATTACTACGGCTTAATAGGACTACTAATTGTTATATTTAGCTAAGTGGATAGAAGGGTCTAATATAAGAAGATATTATTAAAGTTAATATGCGGCTTAGTATTATAAAGGTATATTTTATAAGAGTAGACTCCCGAATCCTTAAGGAGCGAATTTTAGAATAAACTAATATTAAAGATAGGGTACTTATCCTTATATCTAGGGATATACCCTAGAGGGCGTTTATAGTAATAAGTAGATTAAGTAACTATGTTAATATATTCAGAATTATCTTCCTATTCCTCTTAGTTATCTTTGTTATTAGTAGTAATAATAGAATCTTCCTTATATAAGTCCAAATCCTTACTCGCCTTATTATACTAAATATAGTTAAAGTTACTCTTATCTAACGAAGTATATACTTCCTCTTCTATTAGGTAAGAGCTAGTTCCTTTTAATATATATACTAAAGGGTAGCTAAGTAGTTAAGAATACTAAATATATTAACTAGGCTAGTTATATTAGTATTTAAGCCTTTATTATTAATTAAACTAAAAATCTTTATAAGAGTAACTTAATAAAGGTTCTATAGTAATATTAATAGCTTACTTCTTGGGTTTTAATAATAATAAGCTAGATTAAATCTCTTTTAGTTTTATATAGTATAGATAATAAGTAGTAATAGTATAGCTTATTCTAGAGGTTTCCTTTAGTAGTAAGCGCGTTAAGATAGCTCCTAAATAAGTTACTTTTATAGATAGTTAAACTAATACTCAGTAAGATCCTTTAGTAACTATTTAGTACTAACTAGGGACTATTTTCTATAGGCTTATAATAAACGTATTATAATTTATCTTACTAATTAGCTAAGGAATACTAATAACTAGTTCTATACCTATTTTATTATATATTATTGTTAATACCTTAGATTTGCTCTCTTTAGTATCCTTATATAATTGAGTAACCATAGTTATCTAGTATTAAATATCATATTATTTATATATATTATATAGAGTATACCTCTCCTTTATTAAATATGCTTTAGTAATTTCATATAATAAATAGAAACGTTCGAGTAATAACTCTTTTCTAATAATATAATCTATAATTAGAGTCCTTAAGTTCTACCTTGTTATCTAATATTAGGTTAGTATAATACTAGTCCGAGGCGTGCTTTAATAACGTTCAATATAAGTTAAGAGTAGCTATAGCTAGGTTCCTATTATCTAACTCTATATAGCTATTCATAGTATTAATAAAGCAATATATATTCTAGTAAATAGTTTTTAAATTACTATTAATATATGTTATTAACTTCGTTATTATATAAAAGCGGATTAAATAACCTAATTATATTAGTTTTAAAACAGGGGTTACTATATCTAGGTTTAATAGCTAGTATACTAGCTATTATATATATTAACCCTTCCTTATCTATTAAGAGAAGGAATAAGAGAAAGTTATAGCTAACTAAGAACCTATTAGGGTTAGCTATTAGCTTAATAGTATCTCTTACTCTAGCTAGAGGCTAATAGTAAGAGTTATCTTAGCTATTATTACTATTATAGCTAGGGCTAACTCCTCTACTATTTTAGCTATTAGAGTTACTATTATTACCTCTATTACTAGGGTTACTAGGTGATATAAGTAGTAATAGCGGAGTATTCTCCTTAAGTTTAATATCCTAATCATATCCCTTACCTTTATTAAGGTTAGGTAGTCTAGCCTTAGATTCCTATAGGCTTATATCGCTATAATACTTACCCTAGCTATATATACTAAGGTAGTTCTAAGAGTTACTTAGCTTAGGTATAAAAAGACTTTACCCCTTCTCTTAAGTTAGGAATAAAGCGCTTAATATATCTAGACCTTCCTTAAATAATATATAGAATATATTTAGACTTAGCGTTAATATTAATATAGTAGCAATATCCTTTAATATAGGTTTAAGAGGTAGGGGTTATAAAGTATTTATAGAACTTTATTTAAACTTATAATACTCCTCTAAAGTTAATAGAAGAATTAAGAAAGCTATAGGAATTATTATTATATTAAGTTTAAATATAGGTTTTAGAATATCTAGATTATTTATAGCTTTAGCTCTTAGGGTTTTAAAGCCTCCCCTCTCTTTATCCTCTTTAATGGGGAGAGTTAGATTTAGTATCTAGCCTTATTTAGTCTCTATCTCTATATATTAATTATAATAAGGGAGGTTAAGGCGATATTACTATTTAATAATATTAATAAATAGTTATAAATTTATTATCTATACCCTTTGGACCTTATTTTAAATATATTGAGCGATCTTATATATTTCCCTATATAATAATAACTTTCAAATATACCTATAGTAGTTAGCTAAATATTATTCAAATTTCTTATAAGTAATAGCTATGAAACTTATTTTTATAGCTAACCTTAGAAGAGTATACTTAGTTTAAATAAGAGGTATATAGAACTTATTAGGGTATTACTTAAGCGCTACTATAAGATTTATAATAGTTAAATAGTTAATAGGTTCTAGGAGGTTAGACTTAAGACCTTTTTTAATTTTATAATTAAAAAATAGCTTATAAGGTATTATTATTAAGGTTTATTATCTCTTAGGGATATTCCTTAGTTAAGGAAATCTTTAAGATTTAATATTTCTTAGGGATATCTCCTAGTTAAGGGAAATAATAAAGAGTTAATATCTCTTATTAATATTTCCTAGTTAAGGGAAAGGGGGAGTTTAGAAGCCTTATTAATAATGTATAATACCTATAGGTATTAACTACTAGGATACTACTTTATATAAACTTAATAGGGTTAACTATCTATATAACTAAGGACTTTCCTTAATTATAAGGGGTATTCTTAGTTATAAGGGAATATAGCTAACTATTAAAGTTATATTACTAATTAATATAGTCTATATAATAAGCGAAAAATATAAGTAAAAATTCTATAACTCTAGAAGGTTTTCTCCTTAAAGGCTATAAACCCTTTTTAAGGAGGTTTACTATATTTATGTATATTTAACGCGTTAATCGCGTTAAGCGCCCTTAGGCGGGATAACCGCTAAGCGCGTTCAGTATTAACTAGGTTTATTAGTAACTTAACTTAAGTATACCTAGTCGATCGATATTATAATATCTTTACTTAGCTTTACTAAGTTATCTCTAATATACTTATATTCCTCTAACTAGCCCTAGTATTATATTTTAGTAATTCGGGCTCTATTATTAAATAATAAGTTATTATTATCTAGAAGGATAAGGTTAGGCTTATTATTAGTAATAGTTTTATCTAGAACGGCATAATCTTTAACTCTATATTAGTTAGTAGTTATTATAATATAGCTATACTATTTCACCTAGTTATTATTACTTTATAATCGAGGGGTATTGATATCTATATTATCTAAGCTCATTTTAAACTCTCGTTTAGTTAATTAGAGAAGGGATTTATGATTAATAAGGAGGGGGCTTATTTAAGCTTTTCTTTTAATAATAGGTATTTCGTTTAATAATATTAGATTTAGAGGAGCTTAGCTAATCTCTTTAGACTTCCCTAGCTTATTATTCTTTTAATATAATTACTAGCTATATTACTTAGCTAAATCGGATACTAGGGTTATAATAACTTCAGTTATAGGATTATAAATTCCTTTATCAATTAATAGCTTTTATAGATTATTAAAAAACGACCTTATAATTAAAATACTCTTATTAGAAATTAACTAAGCTTAAAACTATTAGGTAATAGTATAGCTAGCGATTATAATGCGAGACTTAATATATTAAGATATATATATATAACTAGCAAAAAGGGGCTAAATTAGCCTATATATATACAAACTCAGTGTTAACATATAATTAATACAAGTAACCCATATTTGGGCGTAAACCCATATTCCGACAGCTGTCTTTGCCTGGTCTTTGCGCACCAAGGACCATCAAACGGCCTAGTCTCGCGCGCGCGACACGCTGGGAATTGCCTAGGGCGAAGGTCCAGTCCTAGTTGACTCGCGTCAAGGCGAGCAATCAGAAGAGGACCGGCCCATTTCAGGTTCAATGCCAGAAGGGTAAGATGTTTCGTTTCAAAGTCAAATTGAACTCCACGCAGAGTAAGTAAGTGATGACCCCTTTTGAGACTGGGTTAGGACAACCTGGTGGCGTCAGAGCTCTTTATCTGCTCGCATCTCGTCAACACTCGCATTAGAAGATGCGGATTCATCTGCTCGGCATCGAGCACCAGCAGGGGATTCTATGTCACAATTCAAAGATTGACCAAATCTCTTTGGTGGATGCCACAAAGGGCAGTCGCTGTGATCGATACGTGCTCTTCGATACGAAGTTTATGACTTACGTTCGGGTGGCTACCCAAGATTCCTCCCTTGCTAGGTCGCTTCTGGTACCTGGTTAGTGGTGAGAACTGTCAACCACAGCAGCTTCAGCAATAGCGGAACATCCGTAAGTGTCTCCGTCGACTTGTGTTCTGTCTTCTATATCGAGCAAAGCACTTAAAGACCGTATTGCAGATCGTGGTGGATGCAGTTCATCCCCATTCTCTGCGTGCAATTGCTGTAGACATGACCGCGCCGGCAGCACCGTATCGCGCGTGTCCATTCTCTAGCCGCCGTCTTGGCTTATTAGTGGGCGAGTAAGCCGCTACGCGTTAACCACGCAAGTCGCGACCAGCTTACTTGCGAAGGTGACCTTGAAAGCAGGAGATTGAAGACAGTCTCAGCAGCACTGGATGGAAGCAATCGGTCAGGCCGCGTTAAACGTCAACTTTGCCTTACGATGCGTAGACCCTTTTTTTTTTTTTTCGCGATGGTGTGCGCGGTTTATTGGAGCAATCCTCGGTTGGCCAGCCAACAGACTGCTGCCAACATCCCTCGCAGCAGCACTTGGTGCTTACCTGCAGCCAAAGCAGAACAGCCCTCGGTTCTCAAGCAGCAAGACTAGTAGTGAATATGCGCCTAGTTTGAACATTCTGATAAGCCAACTCCGACGCCCTGGATACCGGGTACGCAAACCTCGGGGGCGTGATGATCCTCAATCCTACGATATCTCACCGAGCAATGTTTCGACAATTTGGCGTTGCAAAGACTCCATATCATTAGGGTCCAGTGTCTACCATGAAACAAACGACGAAGTATTGATTGAAGGACCTGGATGATAGATGCAGCTACACCAGATACGTACACTAATACCTGACAGTGAGTGACATTCCCCGGCCCGGTCCACAACCGGTCGATATTTCCGGAGTATACGATCCGGATGACTGGTACGATTCTAATTTCGATGCTGTCTCGCTCGTTGCCGCAGCATAAAAAGAGGTCAATGCCAGGATGTGAATGGAGCCATCAACGCGCCTGCTTTTTCTCTGCGACCGTTGCAAATTTTACTTGGAAGAGTGCGAGGTTTCGGATTTGGAACGCCTTTTCAGTGATCCAAAGTACAATCTTTTCCCGATGAAGAGCTTTCGAGTCTCCCATTTGATAGGAATTAACAAAGAGGCTGCGAAGACACGAACAGACGTTTAGCCTGGACCAATCTAGTTCTTGATTCCATAGATGGCGAGTGTATTTCTCAGTTTACAACATGAAGCCCACTCTCTCAGTGGAATATATGGACTCCCATATGAGCCTAGAACTAGGCGCTTTTTAAGATAGTCCTGGTTCGAGACCCTTCATCTTGCTATATCTGTGAAGCCCATGGCGGAGAAGGCACACAGACAACTGGTTGCGCTCTGAATGCAGGGCCAGAGACGAAAAAGACACAGCTGACAGAGACTCAGGGGCAAAGGCTTCGATAACGGGACGTAATTAAACAAAAAGAAAGCTTAACTACGTCAAGTGTACCAAATTTTGGGCTTATTACGGAGCCTGCCCGTTGGAATCATGATTTTGAACATAGTGAGTCAGTTCAGGCATGGCTCGACGTAGCTTGCCACAGGATCTGTCAAATAATCACTTTCAGTGAATGGCCGCACAGTGAGACCTGCATATCCACGTGGGCCCGCCACAACAACAGGATGTTCGTCGGATTTTATTTCAGCCATTGCTCATCTCTGGACGCAGAAAACGAGGGACGCGACGAGCTCTGCCATTTACCGCTGATTCGAAGAACGCAATTGGGGCATCCAAGCCAGAGGTCTTCATGATGGAGTCCTCCAGTGGGCTTCGGCCGCTGTTGCCCGTGCCAAAGCGCTCGGCAGAGAGCTCCGAGTCTAACAGTGGGAGCAGAAAACGTGCGAGTCGGGACATGATCCGGCAGGCGTGCAAGGTATGGTAAAGAAGATTAGTTATCGAACATGAAGCTCATTCATTGATACGATACCTTATCCAAGACTTGCCGAAAGCAGAAGATAAAGGTGTGTCCAGCTTGAGCTCGCGTGAGAACCGGCTAAACCCCAACTTTCTTAGTGTAACGGACAGCGGCCCGTCTGCACCATCTACGCGTCCAAAAAGCGTGGATGTGGCTACGAGGATAGTTTCAAGATTATCCAACCTACCAGCAACTACCCCATCGTCTTTCCGCTCTATGCTCCGTATGAAGCACCGCTCAGTGACCATGCCACCACCCAGACAGCCATTGACAGCTTCTACGACTGCAGCGGGAAGCCTTTTCAGACGTTCAGCAACTTATACGTGGATCAGGCTTTCAGACCCATCCGTAACAACCCGCGCGGCACTCAAGCGTTCATCTCGTGTGTCATAGTACTACGCCTCGGCCCAGCAAAAGCTGCGTTATTCTGGTTGTCTAGAGTGGAGGACTATCCTGCAGTATGCCAGCATGTGCCTTTCCGTGTACGGCAGATCGCGTAGCTGAACGATTTTACTCCCAAATAGCCCAGTTCTATCGAATAATTCTAGAGGATCGATCCGCCGAGGCAGAGGGAGGTGCAGAGGAAAACAACCGCCAGGTATCGCGCCCAGTATCGGCCGAGTTCGCGACTAATGACAGCCAAGACAACACCACATTTGCAGACGATTACCCGCTGACTTTCCCGCAAAACACGACAATCACGCAACGACATCTGTAACTGGATTTGCTGACTATGCTGTGTCAGCCATACGACGACCAGAGCCAGGAAGAACAGTCGGACAAGGATCTGAAAGCGCGCTGGAACTGTGAGAGCACGTGTTACGAAGAACTTCGCATGATTGAACGGATCAATTGGGAGTTTGAGCGCGCGAAACCGTTGGCCTGGGATTCTTAGAGCCTTGGTGTTGTTAGCAACTTTGTCGTACCGGAAAGCGACCCGTCTGCTGGGTTCCACCTGGCGGGACCCAAGCGTTAACTGGGGCTCCCAGAGCCCACAGGGCTGGCGTCTTGCCGAAGCAATAAGCCCGGCTTAGATGCTTCTTTGGCTGAGGACTCGTCCTTGCAGCGGGGAGTGTTTTCGAGTGTGTGATTTAGGAGGGGTGATGAAAAGTGTATTGTTCTAGTCTAAAATCATAGACGGGAGTCCAAAGAATTTGTTCTATCGTTCCGACAAACTCTGCATGATTACCGTGTATTGCTGTCTTCTCGCCTATTCGTACCCTGACACAAGTCTAAATATCAACGGCAAGAGCTCTCAGACCGGTAATCTCGGCAGCAGCACAGGGTTTATTGTCGTACAAAACCCGATGCTTGGGGATCTCGTCATTTTTTGTCGGGATCTGAAGACCAATGGTCTCAGTCGGTCCCGGGAAAAAGGACCCGTGCCCTTCTTTGCTGAGATCGGCGGTGTCCGTAGCAAAGAGGATTCCGAACTCGCCCCCCTTCGTCGTGAGAGTCGTGGAGCTGTTGTCGGGCAAGCTGATGACGCCCACGCCGGAAAGAAGAATGACCCATCTTATTCAGGTTAGGCCTTTTGGACACCGAAATCACAGCATAAGCGATGCGAACTTACTGGTTGCTCGGGGCCGGGTGAAGGCCGCCGTCGAAGCCGGGCGGGATCACATTGTACGTCATCTTGGAGACATCACCCAGCACTGTCGACTTGGTGTTCACCAAACCTGACTGGTTGGAAGACATGAAAGGGGCGTTGAGTTCCCAGCACTCGAATCGTGAGGCGCCGTCGTGGGTGCCGATTGCGGTGACGTTGAGCTTGATGGCTGACACTACGCTGGCTGCAGCGAGGAAAGTCGAAAGGCGAATGAGATAGTTAAAATGCATCCTGATTGAGTCTGCTTGTTGAAGTTTCGCTGACGTTTTAGGGTCGGGTTTAGATGGTGTCAAGTGAAGCCCTGTTGTTGTTCTGGTTGGTTATGTTTTTTTGAGCAAGTGTGGTATAAATACTGGAAGGACTGGAGGATGAAGCAGAAGAGTAGCGATGTTATTGATCTGATGGGACACCTTTTATAACAATTGGGGCCATCAACGTTCAGATATACACAAGCTCGTGAGCCAACTGCATTGCCATTGCCTTGATGCCCAGATACGATGTTGTTAAGACATCTGACTTTCTCAGCCTCTTGCCAATGCTGGCTGAAAATATTTCTTTTACCATTTTTAGAAGGTATCTTTCAAGGCCCCCGTTTCTGTGGGTCAGCCGATGAGGTCTCTTGTTGGGCAAGTAAACACAATGGGTGGTCAACTGGAGCAACCAAGTCACCCCGAGGACTATATCTTGGTGCCTCCACCACCAAATTCGTTTCCTGCGCCACCAACCCCCAAACTTCATATGGTTGAGGGTTGGGTGGTATTTAGTAAGCTGCGAGAGGCTGAGGGCGGCGGCCGACGGACCCCAACGCTGAAGATAGAAAACCACTCAGCATTGAACAATCCTGATTGCTCGGCGGGCGGTCCCGTGTCCACTCACCAGCGCCCACAGGCGGGCAGTGGTCAATACCAGATTGGCAATTGAAAATCACTTTGTAGTGCGCGAAATCCCCAAAAGAGATGACCTCGTCCGGAAGCTACGAGAAACAGCACTGTACGGACCACATGGCTGAGAATAGACTTTTAACAAAGCCCTTCGCTGAGCTGAGCATTTAATTATGTCTGGTAATAATTGTTTGTTGTATCTTGAATCGTGCCAGCAAGAGTCTTCTGCTTGCCCTGGTACCTAGGCCCGACTGCGAGATGCTCGCAGGCCGCCTGGCGCTTACGTCCTCCAGCGGAAGGCAGGGTGCTTCCAGTCCAGATCTTGAATCTCCTGCTCCGACATGCCGGACAACTCCTCCTCGATACTGCGGTCCTCACGCTTCTTGTTGTCCAACTTCATCCAGGACCAGGCGGCGAAACCCACTAGAAGAATCATGCTCGCACATGCCAGGTTGAGACCGTTACCGATGTGATAGTTGGGACCATCCCATGGCAGGTAAGACCAAGTGGAGATGAGGCCACCAATGTTGCCAAACATGACCTGTCCGCTGTTAGTCGCCATAACGTCTTGTAAAGAAGCGGAGGAGAAACCTACGTTGAGGCCAATGGCACTGCTCCTCGATGTATCACTCAGAACGTTCTGTAATACTCATTAGCGCGGTTTTGCGCGTGTCAGAGCTGAACGGGACTTACCGCAGAGATTTGTGCGTTTGACATCGGCCCTATGATGGTTGCCGCTCCCGCAATCAAGAACGTTGCACCATACCGGACCTTGGCCACCTTTGAGGCGAGGAACATGATGTAACCAGCCATGACCATGGGCGCACTGAGCGCAATTAAAACTTGACGCCTGTCCAGGTACCAACTGATGGCCGGGAATACGAGAGTAAACACGGCGCCCAGAGCGTAGGGTGGAACGCTGTACAGCTGCTTCTGGACCGTCGAGAAAGTCGGGTAGATGCTGCTGACAATGGTAGGCAAGAAAAAGGCCAGCCCCTGGACGGTGATGTTGTTGAAGAGAAAGATGAGGGCGATCTCGATCGTTACGGGGTTGGTCATGCCGCGGATGATCTTCTTCTTGTCGATGCCGTCGATGACCTCGGTGGTGCCCACACGCTCCGACTTGACGCGAGCGATGCAGAGGTCCTTCTCCTCTTGCGTCAACCAGCGAGCGGTCTCAGGCCTGTCCGTCAGCGTGAAAAACGCAATCAAGGACAGTGCTATTGTCACGATGCCCTCAATCGCGAAGATCATCCTCCACCTGTGGAGACCTCCAAAGTGGTCCAGAGTGAGAATAGCTGAGGCCAAGAGGCCACCAAAAGCTGCGGAATTTGTCAGCATGTAGAATTAAGTGTCAAAAGACATAAGGATTCACCGCCTGCCAATGGAGCCATGATCATGTACAACGAAACTGTTTGATTCAATCGTTAGTACGATCGCAATATGTGTGGTGTGGCGGGGCTCATGCACTCACGTCTGAAGGTCAGCTCGGCACGCTGGTACCATCTTGACAGGTAATATGCGATGCCGGGAAGCATAGCAGCCTCAAAGACTCCCAAGAGGAAGCGCACACCACAGATCGCAGCTCTGGTCTTGCAGAAAGCGGTTGCGACGGACACAACGCCAAAGAGTAGGGAGGTGGCGGGCAGAAACCATCCTGGGCCGATCCACTTGCAAGTGATCATGGCGGGAATCTCAAAGAGGATGTATGAGATATAGAAAGTCGATAGAATGATGTTGTAATCGTAACCCGTAAGGTTCAAGTCCTTCTCGAGGCCGGCGATGCGGGCGTTTCCTGGAATCGGGTTGTCAGGTGGTGGGGGTTGAGTCGGAGAAGGCAGTTCACTCACCGATATTGGCACGGTCGATGAAGCAGAAAAGATAGAGCAATGCGACGGTCGGAACGGTGTACAGGTCGAGCTTCCAGCGGAGCTTTCGCACGGCGACGGGGTCGAACTCCAACAGGGGGTTGCCATACCTGGTGTTAAGCCGTTAGTATATCGTGAGAAAGCCATGGCTTCGACAAGACTCACTTGTCAGTAGCAACTTGGCCTTTTCCAGCTGCGCTGGCGATTGTTCCATCGTGAAGGCGCGGGGCTTGAGTGATGGTCTCATCGGTGTTTCCCTCCACATAAGTGCCCTGCAGCACTTCCTTCTCACCTACGCTCATGATTGAACACGAAGCAAGGCGAAAACGATGATGCCCGTGACAAGTCGGCTGAGAGGTCTTTGAATCGTCGCTGTTGAGGTTTCACACGCTGCCGGGTCGGAGATGCGGCCAGTTGCCTCCTCTAAGTGGAGAACGAAGCAATTCAGTGGTCGGTCTGGGTCGGAAACCGAGCTGAGAGGAGAGGTAGAGACGGCTGCGACTACCTTGTGACAAAGTGGTGAGAAGCACCAGGCAGACCAAGTTCTAAACCTGAACTACGAAGGAAGAGTGGCACTTTTCAATTCGACAAAGAGCAAGCCAGTTTCCCCAAGTCGATGACGACCCCCATTTAATAGCTCCAGTAACTCGGAGCAGGGGGTTGCATCCAAAACATCCTTGAGCAAGTGCCGACTCCAAATTGGACAGAGTCCCCCAGTTTACCAAGCAATTTGAAAGGAACCAAACTCTCTTTGGAGAACAACCTGCAGCTCTGGCGTTTCCGCTTGCCCTCCCCGGGACCCATGGAAGTGGGATACTATGCGGGGCAAACATCCATGTAATGCGGCCTGGACATCCTGCCAACCTGCGAGATGGGTTGTATCGTCACCCTGGGTGCTATGCGCAGTCCTTGACTTCGTCGTCTTGCTTTTCTTTCACGTCAATTGCCCTTGCTCCTCCAACAGTGGGCGCGGTGACATCGTTCACGATGCAGAATGATGTTCTCCCGGGAGATCAACAGCAAGCCTGGCCACGAAACACGGCCCGGCTCAACGCGTGAAAGCATCGGCAGAGACGAAGGAAACGTTCTCAACAAGAACATCTTTCTTCACGACTCGAGTCTTGCCGAGATGCGCAATCCATTTATTCCTTCGAGGCCCATTTCCCCGCTCGAACCCGCGTTCCCCAGATTCTCCGCCTGTTATCCGTCCCCGTTTCCCCACCCTTTCGGGAATGGGAAAGGAACAAGAAAGCGAGACTGAGGCAGCGGTACCCACTCTAGTCCGTCGTGGGCTCCACGTGTCCAGGGCCACGCCCCCAGTTCAATGTTGGGGAAGAAGCCAATCATGGAAGACGGGCTGCGATTGATGGTTGCTGTCGTGGAGTTGCCAAGAGGATACAGAGCAGCTTGACTTCGGCAACTGGGATCGGCATGTGAGAGCTCGTTGTGTGTGCGCGCTGCTGTCGACAACTTGGCCCAGTCACGTACAGACGAACGCTATGGTGTTGAGGCTGGCCGGCTGGGCGTCTAAAATCCAGTTGAGGAGCGGAAGGCGACCTGTGGTATTCGGGATGTTTGGATGTTTGTTTGGATAGGCGCTGGCGTGGAACAGGCGCCGCGCTTAGGTGCTTGAGCTGGCAAGCGAAAAGTACGAGAGCGCTCGACAGTGTTCATCGGCTGATGAAAATGGCTTCAGCTTGAAAGATGAGACGACGAATCCTTCTCATCCAATCCGACTAGCAGCTGGTCACTCGGCTTCAGCATTATTACCAGTCTATCATCATTGCTCAAAGCCGTCCACATCTTCACTGCCACAATTGTGCTACTAATTCCCGTTCTTTTGATGATGATCATGGTAACTGTCATTGTCGACGTTATGTCGCCGTCGTTCTGGGAGCATCCTTGCATAAAAAGATGGCCATGGCTGAGCGTGAGATGCACGAGGCAATTAGCAAAGGTTTGAACCTTCCCCGTGAGCAGGGCATGAATACTTCAAGATGAGATGAGCAGCAAGATTCACGCAACTCCTCAGTTCAGTCCTCGGGGCCGGAGCGGCGGTGAATGTCTCCCGGGCTGAGCTGGCCGTGGCTTAGCGAGGATAAATTTCGGCCGCACACTCGATTCCATCTCATCTTCGGCCATCCCAAGGCGGCGAAGGCCGGTGACCAATGATCCGGTACAGCTCTAAAACACCCGGGTATCTCGAATTCATAGAATGTTCAGCGGCGCAGTCACCGAGACTGGAGGAGATAGCCGACTCCGGCTACGATGACGGCGACGGCGACGGCGAGGGCGAGGGCGAAGGCGAAGGCGGGAGAAAGCCAGCTTTTGCAAGGAATGCGGATCGTGAGTGCTTCCGATTGAAGGACCTACCTAACCTGATGGATCACCGAACCCCGAACCCACATGCAACACCACGCACACATCGTGAAGTCGCACCGTTGCTTTGCAATTGGATACCAAGGGGATGACTTGTGAAACCGCATGCATCGGTCGAGTCAGCCACATGGGCGACATGCGGTCTTTGAGACAAGTCCATGTGGGATTGTGCGGCAGGGACGTGATTGGCGCGCACACCATCTGCGGCGGGACATGAGGTGAGTTGGGCAATTGGAGATACGGTTTCTCCAAGATCCAATGATCTAGATGGGTGACAGCTGAATGTCAGAGTGCAGGATAGATAGCTGCCTGAGCTGGGCAATCTCTCCGCTAGAGGGAAAGTGCTCCGCCGGAATGCGACTTTGATAGTTGTTAAGCTGCAATTTGCTGACTTGGATGACCAATGTCGGCGCCAACTTGGTAAGCCCCGAATGAATCATTCACTTGCATATGACCGAGGAGGTTTTGTTCTCATCGGCGAGAAAGTTGGATGCGAGAGTGTTCATAGTCATAGTTATCCGTCGCCCTCGCAGCGATGAGAACGTGACGAGGGCCTAGTACAGTCCGTTGACGCCAAGGTGTCAAGCCAAATCCTTCGCGCGGCCGGACGTCGGTGGGAAGTTCACGATCGGCGCCGGTCGAACTTCTCGACGACCTCGTTTCGGTGCGACAGATGTGTTGAGTGTACGTTTGCGGCTGTCCTTGGACAGGGTGAGTGAGTCAACATCGATCAAGACGGCCGAGCTTTCTCAACGATCCAACCCAACCTTGTAGACGTCAAAGAAGCGTACAATTGCGCCGTTCGCGGTTGAGGCAACAATGGCCCGCCAAGGACCAAGGTTCAACGGCCCAAAACTCAGCCAACACTGCTCTCCCAGACGGCGGCTGAATGAAGCCCGTGACAGTGACGGTGGAGGCGGGCGTTCCCTCGCCCTAGGTACGTTTGGTGCCGAAGGCTTGGGTGGAAGGAAAAAAGGGCAAGCCAATCTGGGATACGGACTTGACCGCCGTCTCAGACCCCCGAGTGGTGGGACGCCCGAGCCGCAACGAAGCTGGAGATTAGGGGCAAGCTGAGCTTTTCTGAGTGGTGCGAATGCCGTCGTCAACGGTGAGGGGGGGACAGGAGCTTTGGCGGGGCGTTCCCAGCTCTAAAAGGCTGAGCGACGGCAAAACGACCGGACATCCTTGAAGGATGAGTGTCTGAATCCACCGGACTGACAACAAGCTGAACAATGTCAAGGATTGACAGCGGCGATGGTGGAGAAGGACAAAACAAGCGTCGAATGGGAGGAGGCTGCTCCTGGGATAAACATGCATAGTTCGGATAAACACCCAATAAAAGATGGGATAACCTATGCATAATCCGTGCTGTGCACCGGCTTCCTCACCAGCCGAACGACGAGCGCCGCATCATTATTGGCCAGTCCAGGTAGGTCTGCGTCAGCGAAGAAGCTCTAGCGATCCTTCGCCCTTGGCCCGACTTGGCTTAGCGAAGGTCCAGCTCAGGTAGCGAAAGCCTAGCGCC
Organism: Colletotrichum sansevieriae; assembly: GCA_026260285.1. Taxonomy (NCBI): domain Eukaryota; kingdom Fungi; phylum Ascomycota; class Sordariomycetes; order Glomerellales; family Glomerellaceae; genus Colletotrichum; species Colletotrichum sansevieriae. The sequence continues at coordinate 132,668 of JAOQIF010000046.1, forward strand.
AACCACTGATGCGCCCTTGGAAACGCTCTTTCAGCGAGCTTGAACATTTTACCGCAGTAAAAAAAAAAAAAAAAGGCCCGCCAAAAATGCTTTCTAGCTCCCGGCATCCACGAACCGGGGACGGATCATCTGTACCCGTGCGCCAGATGACGTGAGGCGGCAACGCACCCTCGTCAATCAGCCCCCAGCACCCTGCACCCTGCCACCCCACCTCCAAGCACCGCACCCTGCACCATGCGTGCTTGCCCTCTACTCTGGTGTCTGTAAGACTTCTGCGCGTCTTTTTGGGACCGACCTGGATTGAACCTCCTCTCGAGCTAATCCAAGGCTGAGGCCAAGCACCGCACCGCACCGCACATCAAGCAAGCAGGAGGCGTCCCGGCCCCCGGGGAAATGGGGGCTGTGGCCTCTTTGGCTTGCTTGATCAAATGCCTAATTGTGAGCGGCGCCACCGTCAGCAAAGACGGCCCAAAAGCCCATCCAACCAACATACCACTACCAAAGTCCTTTTCTTTTTCGTCGACGGCGTCTTGATGAACCTGTGATCCTTCACACCCACCTCCCTCGACACCGCCGCTGCCGACCCGCATTGACGCCTCGTAAATTAGCATCACCGTCGCCTCGAATTGAAGCTATACACAATACCACGTATCAACGAACCGCAGGAGACGACAACGACGACGACGACCGCGACGATGTTGCGCAAGAAGGAGGTCTACACGACCGTCACCCCGATCCCCGGCTTCATCCCCCGCAAGCTCGCCATCGACATCCTCCACTCCCACTCCGAGGTCATCACCCTCAACCCCCTCGTCCTCGACCACAAGCCCATCAAGGCGCCCCGCGACGCCGCCGCCGACGAGTACTTCTCGACATGGTACGAAATCACCGAGCGCGTCCAGTTCATCCCAGGCATCGGCAGGATGGGCTCCGGCAAGATCTCCTTCAACGGCTGCTTCCACAACATGCGCTGGGGACTGCAAACGCACACCTACGCGCCCATGAACATCGACATCCGCATCAAGTACCGCATCGACGGCAACCAGCCCGGCGTCGAACCCCCTCACCAGCCGGAAATCGGTATGGCCGGCCTCGGCGTCCCCACCGACGGGCTTTACCTGCGCGAGGACATTGAGATCCGCTGCAACGTCACCATGACAAGCTTCGTGAAGGTCCAGCTCAAGGCGGCGAGCAAGGAGATGGTGTCGCGCATTATCAAGAAGGCAGAGCTCCTCGACGCCGGCGTGCTCCAAGCCATGATCGAGAACGGAAAATTGAAAACCATCAACCCCGCCGACCGCACCAACACGGGTCCCAGCGGGGGCCGCTCGCCCACTTTCCCCCAACGCCCCGGCGGAAGCCCGCGACCCGAGTCGTTGCTCCCCGGAAACCCGCGCTACCAAGTCCCCCGGCCGGTGTCCATGGCCAGCCTTCGTCCAGGATCGCAAGGGAACTACGCGCCGCAGTACGGCCAACCGATGGAATTGCCGACTTCACCGCAAAACCACAACCCCGTGCCAGGACACACCTCGTTCATCGCGGAGCTGCCAGGGAACTTCTACCACCCGCAGGAGAACAAGACACTGTACCCGCCGCAACCGTCGCCGGGATTGACGGACCAGCACGCATCGTCGCCGCAGTGCGATCGGGAATCCATGTCGCAGCAGAGCCAGCTATCCCCAGACCCGAACTCATGGCGGTGGTCACAAGGGCAGCCGAGTCCGAGCCAACAGAGCAGTCGGCCGACGAGCATGAGTTCGGATGGCAGCGGAGGATACGCCTCTCCTGGACTGGACCACAAGGGTTTCTCGTCGGAGCTTCCCACGCACGCGGAGACACAAGAGGAGCACCGCGGGGACCCGATCAAGTACGCAGACCCGTCGCAACACCGCGTACCGGGACCACAAGCGTACCAAGCGTATCAACACAACCCGCAACACTACGCGCGGTAGACCGGGGGCGCTCAGATGTAATTGTACGTACGTCTACGAATGATTCCTGGTGTTTCGGATGGATGGATGGGGCTACATTCTTTCGTGATACCGCATTGTTTGGGGGAATTGGGGACATGTACGGGAGTTATCTAAGCGATTTAGTACATCCGGGAAAAGGCGTTGGGTTCCAGTATCATATTCAGACATCTAAAACATATTCGCAACGCTTCTGCTTCTTTACGCGGGCCACCCGTTTCTACCCAATATGCAAACTTGAATGCAAACATGATGTCACGCCGATCAACTTGCCCCCCCGCCAACCGTTCCTCGTTACACCATATCGTCATCTCACCCGTAGATCTGCCAGTGACGAAGCACAGAAATTCTGACGGGCTTGCTACTCCCACATTGGAGATTCCAGCGCCACAGTGACTCGTCGTTTAACCAAGGTACCTTTAGCTGCGCTCCTTACCGGTGCCTGAGGACAGTTCCGTGGCCAGTCAAACAGAGTCGTATAGGGGCTACGGCTCTTTGACTGAAACTTGTGGTCATTCAACGACGGTTACCAGCGGGATGTTTGCTCACTTCACAGATGAGTCAACTATTTACAACTCATTCATCACCACTTACGTCTTTTGGTGCAAGGGAAGAAACTGAGGGCAGGTATGGCCCGTACCTTGCAAGTCTGCCTCGATCCTCAACAAACTCGTCTCTCTGAAGGGAGTCTCGCAACGAAACCACGCGTTTGGTGTAGGACATCCCTAACAAACGTTCCAAGAAACAAGTCTTTCAAGCGTTAAACTGCCCACTCTCAAAATAGGATGAAAACCCCAACCGCCACAACTAGAACCCTCACGATCTGCTCGGCAAGGACTCTACCCGGTGGCGCTTCTTGTCCGTGACGGGCTTTATTTAAAGCTCAACCCTGCATCCCCCGTCGTGGCGTTAACGCGTCTAATTGTAGCGCAGAGCCCGAGCACACCTCCGTCCCCTCCGCCGCCCTTCTTAAATTAGCGGGTTACTCTTTGATGGTTGGTCATTTCTCTCCAGCAGTAACTCAATTCGCGATAGGGTACCTCATACCTACCTAGGTAGTCAATCTTGACCCCAGGAAAGAAACGACGGCCATGTAGAAAGATACGCTCCAGCGTCCCATAGAAATAAGAGCAAAATGAGAAGAGAGAGATCGTGTTTTCATTGAAGCGGTACCTAGTGTCCAGAGAAGATGGGTCGATAACCACTAGGTACCCGCAATGTGATCTTCGCTCTCAGTATCGAACACGCAGTGGTGATTGTGGAAGACGTTGCTTCGGGGAATGTGCAAGATCATGCTCGCAGGTTAGTCGGAAATGAGAACGCGTGCTGCTGATTATCTCATGGATCATAGCACGTCGATTATCACCCCCGTGCCGACCGCATAAGAATAATGAAAATGATCCTAGTATTGAAAGTCTGAAAATGAATCGCCAAAGCTATAGCAGCAGGAGAGCCAACGTAGAGCGAATAGTACACAATCGGACGATCATAATGTCCTCGCAGCCTGAGCTACCTGGCAGGAGCCAAATTCCAGTCACGTGTTCGGTAAAATCCCACCGGAACCTCACTCCGCTCTCCCGTGGGCCCAAATGTCTATAATCTTTCGTAGTTGCGACTGTGAAACTCACCTTTTACTCAGCTTAAGCAACGGGGTTCTTGCGGGGACGACCGCGTCCGCGCTTCTTCGAGGGCTCTTCTTCATTGGCCTCGGCCTCCTTCGCCGCCACCTGTTCCGGCTGGTCGTCTTTTGCGGCCGTCTCCTCAGCCTTCTCATCTTGCGACTCGGAGCCATCAGTCAGCTTCTTGCGCCCTACGCGAGCCTTCTTCGTGGCGGGTTCCGCTGCGGCCTTCGGCGCCTTGGCCTTGATCCTCTTGGGAGCGTCCAGAATGTCCTCTACCACCTTGCGAGGACGACCGCGGCCTCTCTTCGCGGGTACAGCAATGGCCTTGATGTACTTTTCGCGGCCACCCTTGGAGGACCAGTACTCTTGAACGAGTTCCCTGGCAACTTGCTTCATGTTCTCCTCGGGCTCCCAAGATCGATCTGGCGATCCGATCCATGCGACAAGCAGTTCAACCTTGCCGTTGGCCTTCTGCTTATGCTTCTCCACCCTTAGGACGTGCCAGAGGTTCTTGTCAACCATGGCGCCTAGGCGGCCTCCCTTGACAGAATCCCAGTATTCGAAGAGAGCCTCCTCGGCATCCTCTTGAATGTTGGACTCAGGTTCCCAGCTCGGTACATCGTGCTTCCATCGGATGTGCATCTGGAATAGGGTCTCGTCCAAGGGGTCTTGGCGATGGCCAATGATGGCATCAAGAACAAACTGGCCGTGCTCAGGGTCGTCTGCCATATCCTCATCGTCGTCCTCTGCGGTAGCTGCAGGCTTGACTGACTGGGCTGCCTCGATCGTATCGGCGTTAGCAGCGGTGGTGACGTTGATTTCACCTGCATCCGCAGCAGGAGAGGGCTCTGGTCCGACGAGATAGTGTTAGCACTGAATGCATGCAGCGTCTCCGCAGTATCTCACCTTGAACCGTCTGCTTCTCTGGGCTTTTGGCACGCTCTGCCTCCACGTCGGCCTCGAATTGGTTGCCAAGTTCGACGTTAGTGTCGTTGGCACCGACAGTAACGTCTGCAGGGTCAGTTGCCTCTTCTGCCTGCTTGTCGGCCGGCGTAGACGTCTCCCCAGCAGGAGCAGGCGTTACTTCAGTTTCGGGCTCTCTGCTGCGTTTGCGACTCACCACTGTCTGCTCGAACGTGGACGTGACAGTTGCGGTGCCGTTGCGCGTCGCGGTGAAGTTATTGACGACGTTGGTGAGCGTCTTACGGACTGAAGAGACAACTCCAGGGCGGGGAACGACCGGCTCCGGAGTGGCCGCGCTCGCCTCACCAAGTTCAATGGTCGCAGACGGTGCGGACGGCGTAGGTGTTGGTTCGGCGGGGGTATCGGCAGGCGCGGCTTGCACAGAGTCTGCGGGAGTGCTGCGGTCTTCGATACCCATGTTGTCTGCGGTGTCGTTGAAAGACTTGCGCGCAGGAGAGCTGAGGGGAGGTTGTGAAGCCAGACGTGGTCCATCAGGAGAGACGGAACGTGACGCCTGAGATCGTGGGCTTGCCGTTGCTGTGAGGCTCTTGAAACGTTTGTTCGGGTGCGGTGACTGAGAGCCTGAGGGCTTGGCGGTTGACGACAGGAAGCCCCCAAGAGCACCGTTTTTGAGGGTGATCTGGTGCTTGTTCGCAGACTGAGCTCCGTTGGCTGATGATTCGTTCAATCGAGCCATGTTCGGCGGAAATATTGGGTGAGAACAAGTTTGTGGCGCAAGCACTTTCGGATGTCGTGGAAAAGCTGCGTAGATTGCGCCAGACTTATTGACGCAAAATCGACGATATACGCCCGGAAAAAACCAGGAAAAAATTTCGGATTCCAAACGATTATCCGTAGTCAATTGAATGGAGTAGGAAATGGCGTCGCGGTGCGAAGAGGAGATGGAACGACTCGGGGGGTCGGAGGTGGACGTGAAGAAGAGAAGAACTGAGGTCAGCTTGGGGATCCGGATGAGGAGCTTTGGCCTTCTGGGTGCTGCTCTGTGCTCTCTGCTGCTGCTAATTACTGCTGTTGCTGCGGAGGAACGCGACGCGATGTTGAGGAGAGCTTTAGTAATCATGCCGGTTCCGTCATTGGCTCGCTTGCCATGTCGAACGGCAGCGTTAGGGGGATTATGCACGTGATTCCCACTTTGTGGAGTCGTTCCTTCCCTTCGGTTCCAGCGTCCACTCCAGGAAGGTACGGCTTTGGGGCCAGGTCTTTTTCTGGATGCGGCGACGGAAACGCAGCCTCGATCAAGTCGACAAAATCACGTGTTCAAGTCTGTTTGCCTTGAGCACTTAAACATGAAGCATGTCGCTTTTCGAGCCTTGGACAACCGGCTATCGCGTTTTGGAGTCAAAAAAGTAGTGCTCCTCAAGCGGCAGCACCACGACGGTTTCTATTTGCTGCGGCATATCTATGGTGAAGCAAATTCAACTCTTGCTGCCATCTTCGCTCGTGGGATTCATCTTGTTTGAGGTTTCCAAAATTCAGGATCTGAACTTGTACAGAATTGGCATGCTCGTCCGCGCTTGTCGCATGCTCATCTGTCCACTACTTGATCACGACCAAGGTGCGCATCTCCGTCACATAACGGTACAATTGGACTGCCTCAGAGACACGTCGAATCCCTGGTGCCCAGGCGCCGCAGTGACTTGAAGCCCGATAATCTTCTTCGATCTTTCCCCCGTAACCCAGCGCCGACAGTCCCGGACCCCGAGCTCGCGCATCCTACTCACGTCGCCGCTCATCGCCGCCTCATAGATCTCATCCCTCCCATTCCAGCCTGGGCAGAACCACATCTTCGCTTCCGGATCAAACCCGCAAGCCACCACCCCATCCAGGCTCCCGTTCGCCGTCAACCGAAGATAGACGTAACCCGCGAAGCTGCTTTCCCCGTCCGTGATGAACATCAGCCTCTGCGGGTTCCACATCCGCGCCGGGTGGGCCGATATGATCTCGATGGACGAAGACATGATGTGGAACCGGATTGCGCCGCGGGAAACGCACTTCATCTGCGCGGCGACCTTCGCAGCCGCTTCAGCCTCGACGTGTTTCTTGATGTAGATGGGGTGCGACGTCTGTGGTGAGTTTGGCGGAAGCTTGACCAGTGTGTTTGGTTTCGCACGGAGGAAGACGCTGCCGCCCTGGTCTTCGAGGTAGAGTCCGATTTCGCTCTTGCAGTCATCGCCGGAGTAGTGGCATCCGAGACCGAGGACCTGGGTGCTGTTCTTTGCCATTGTCGTTTCGGCGACCATTCGCAGTCCTTTGTTGGTCATGGTATACTGTTGAGAGAATCATGTCAACCTCGCGACAAGAGCTTGGCTAGCCCGCAGGTGAAGGGTTCAAGCAATTAGGGGATCTTACCTCGGGGTTGTACTTCGTGTTTCGACTCAACTCCAGCTTTCCAGAGTTCTTGAACTCATGGGGAGAGCTGGCCAGGATGCCGCGATACTCCGGCACGTCTTGTGCACCCGTCCCATCAGGGAGACACTTCCACGCAAAAAGAGTCAGATCGTTCGTTTCCTTGATGATCTCCTCCTGGAGGCGCATGAACGCACCGCTCCCCTCACCGTACAGCATTGGCATGTTGACGCCGAAAATGCCAAGCAGACTATAAGCGCGGTCCTCGTCTCGAGTCGTCTGCCGCGTCGCGGCCCAGGACATCCGGACCGCCACCGGAATACTGGAGAGAAGGCTGCCGATTGTTGGCCCGGAAGCGGGGCCGTGTAGTAGAATCTTCTCGCTGATCCCGGTCCGGCTATGAATCACATCGCAGAGTTGAGATCGGGTGCCTATTAAGTCCCAATCTCTATCGAAGAACAGAATCTCCCTCGGAGCCACGAGTTCCTGTAAGGTCCATCCACGGGTAAACCAAAGAGATTCTGCGAAGGGACGGTTGGTTCCCACGTCTGAAAGAAAGGCGTAGCAGACTGCTGCATCGGCATACCACTTGAACATGGAGTTGATGGCCTCGGAAAGCTCTGCACTCGAGGTCTTGTCGATGCAGCAAGTGTCGACCCAGGCGTAGTCATGCCCGTGCTCTAGCGCGATACGGCAAGTCTCACGTATCTTGGCCCATCCACCTTTCTGGGCCAATGTCTCGGGACTGTTGATGACATCTTGGTAGGTGACTTCGTCGGCTTCCCATCGGTGAGACAAGATGGCGTATGATTTCGGGATATAGAGGCCAAAGAACTCCTCAATCTCGAGGGTAGCACAATTCAGGAGCTTCATCAAATCGAAACTAGACGGAGCTTACAGCCCAGAAGAAAGCTGATTTCCCTCAGAACAAAAGAACGTCTTCGTCGCATGAAAGACAGACTGCAGAAAGACAGTAAGCACACGTCCCAGTCCCGCTTGTAGCAGCCGAGCCTATCAGAACCTGAGGCGACTTCTTCTTACTGGCTGCCTAACGGCGCTTCCCGTCCCCAGGCACCCCAGGCTGAGGTGCTGCTGCAAGAACGCGCGAACCAATCACAGGGCAAAGCTTTCGCCATCAAGGAAGTTATTCATGTCAGTTCCTTCCTCCACGAAGTTCCAGTTTCCGGGCTCCCAAGGTGGCCCTTCCTTTTCTGCCCCCCAGCACTCCGAGGTCCGACTCCCAATCCTCCGCTTGCAAACAATCGTCGACAGCCTGCCTCAACAGACTAAACAGTAGCGCATTGACAAGCATCGCACTTCTGCTCCTGGCGTCTCATCCGTCCAAGATGGCACCCCTCGACCTCCCGCTCGAGATTATCGTCCAAATCGTGTCATTACTCGGCCCCTCGGCAGTGGTGAAGGATTTCATCTATCGAGACTACCTGCCAAAGGTTTTGAGTAGCTATCGCGCCGCTAATGCCACCATCAACAGCCTGTCTCTCACTTGCAAGGCCTTTCGCAATATCATTGTTTCCCAAAAGCTTAGAAGAGCACTCGTCTACGACCAGCAAGCACCGCCTGGACAGCTCAAGATGTCGGTGTTTGCTCTTCTCCAGAAGCTGCGAAGCAATCCGCATGCGTGAGGATCAATTTCCCAGGTCCACATTCGCGTCACCGAGAGACTCTATCCTGGCAAGTACGACGACCGGGCTGTTGGGAAGTTCCTGCAGGAAGTGGCGTCGTCTTTCAGCCTTCACATGAATTGGCTTACAACAGAGCTCGAGCACGTAGGTTCGAGCTACCCCTTACAGACGTCATTAGTACTGACATCTGATTGGACAGCTGGAGTTGGACGGCTTCTGTTACGAATACGGCATGCTTGGCTGTTGTGTGGGACTCATTCTTCTTCACCTCCCGAACATCCGAGAACTCACTCTCTCGCTTCCTGGACACTCAGTGTGGCATGGTCCGGCGGAGGTTTTATCGACCGCCTACCGCACACAGAATAGCGATTCGAAAAAGAGCCGCCCACTATCAAGACTCAATTCCGTCTCGACAGGCTGTAGTATTGCAGCCTCAAACGGAAATCAACACATCAAAGCTCTCCTTGGCCTCCTACTAGTCGCAGATAGGCCTCCAATCTACGGAATTTTTTCAGACACGTCTTTGGCCCTCGGTGCTTCCAACATCTCTGCCCTAGTCCTCAAAGAGGTTCACAACTTCACACCAACGCTGAAGCACTACGAAAATGCCTCATCGACTGCCGACAGCTTGACAACTTTTATTTGCAACCCTATGTAGGGGGCAGGAGGCTGTTTCTGCCGACGCCACACGAAGTCATCCGAGCACTCGACACTCACACCAAAACTCTGCAGACGCTCTGTATTGGGTTTCCCGTCAGCCGGTCTCACGAAATACCGGAACCCGAGGAATATCCACTTCATTCGATCAGGCAGTTCGCAAATCTCACACGCCTTTGGATCACCGCCACCTGCTTCGTCAGGAACTCGAGTGTTGTAACACATTCCGCCGAAGATGGAAACGCAGCCCAGTCTAACTTTACTGCCCTACTGCGGACACTGCCTCCATCGTTGAAGAGGTTGCACCTAGCTGGACGGTATCCAGCCCTCAATAAGGAATTGAGCTGGGTTGCTGGCCAGTCGCGAGCACAGTGCGTTGCCTTTCCACGGGAGATAGGATTAGAGAGGCAGTGGGTGGAGGAGCAGTTTTGGTTCGGTAACTCCACGATAGTCACGGAACTTGACCGGCGCCCTGCGATGTGGTAATACTACCTTTCCCAGACAGATGGAGGACGATGGAGCTTGGCCGCAAGGACTGCGGCATCTAAGAAAGGATCAGTGCAAATGAAAGAAGATGAGTGGTGGCGAATAGAGAAACAACTGAACCAAACACGAAAAGGCGAAGGCATAAGATTCTTAAGGAATCCGGGAAGACCAGTGGCAGGGGTGAGATAGTCTGATGAGAAGCCTCGATACCAAATGACAGTCTCGCTTTAGAATCACTGAAGATCATAACAGATACAATCTTCTTCCAGTCACAGGAAAAAAAGAAGAGACAAACTGATCTGCGATGGTCACTAACAACCACAGTAGCCACAAGACAAGAATGAGGACAAAAATGGAAGAGGAGAGTCATAACAAAGAAAGCATTTCTTCAGGATTGATGGTTGTTGCTAGCCACACCATGATCCTACGATAGCAGTCGCACCTAAAAGCCGCGGACCCTGACGCTCTCAAATTAAATCACTCTACTAACTTCCATTAGTATCACTGTCTTCAACCTATCTACTACAGCTCGGGCCACTTGTCAGGTGACGTGATATTGAAAGAAGGATCAGCATTGCAGTGCGCCCTGGACAGGTCCTCGGAAAATCCATGATGAAATTCCAAGCTCCTCTGTAATTGGTACACCGTCAGAAAATCTTTAAGCCAGAGCTATCTCAATGATTCCGGCGTTTCGGTGGAAACGCGCCAAGTGTAATCTCTTCAGAGACTGATGATATGTCCTGGTAACAGTAGTCGCGGGGACTTCACTCGGCATGTGTCCTTGCGACGGGCCTTCGGGCTCGTCCAAATTCTCCTCCATGATGCCGGGCGACCTGTCTTTCGCTGGCCTACCAAGCAAAGTCTGCCTGGTGATCCACATGTTTTCTAGGGCAGTGAAGTCTCCCAGTGATCTTGGGCCCTATGCCAGCATCATCGTGATCCAGAAAAATGGTCTCCAGGCTGTTCGCGGGAGGCTTCAACAAGTCGACGACGGTCCCGGGGCCCAGGGAGGGGAGGCAACCGAGCGGTGGATAGATGGAAACGAACTTGACCAGGGCCGTGCAATCTGGAAGTGCTCGTCCGAGGTCCGTGCCCTGAGTGTAAGAATTGCCGAGAACAATCGAAGTGAGATGCGCCGATAATACCGTAAGACGTATGATTGCGTGGAATCCTGCAATAGCGATGTTTTGGACCTCTGTTATTGCCTCTGCGCTAATAGACGTCCGACTCATAATGCGGTTAAAGGAGTGTGCATTGGTCGGATGTTCCGAAGTATTGATTTATGATTTATGCCTAAAATATGGGACGTTTTCGTCGGTCACTCGTCAACCCCTTTTCCATGTATGTTGGCGCCAACTTGGCCGATTATTAGTTAGTTACAACAATATATCAATGTTGCCAAACGAAAGACAGGATGCTCAAAATCCAAATAACAGTTTGCAAGCCACACGTGCAGAACCGAGATATGACCAGAAGCCCTGTGTCACCACAACGTCGGGCATTCATCGACGACTTCACCGACAGCGACGCCAAAACCACGAAGCTCCCTGGCAATGTTTCCGGAATTACGGAACCGCCCGTCAAGTCTGAGTTCCTGGGGCATAGGCGCAGAACGATCGCCGACGCTGGCCCTTTCTGCAAGCCACAGCAGGTCGAAACTGATGAGCGTCGCCGGCCCAACGAAATGCAATCTCTTCAAGCTCGCCGGAAGAGTCCTGACGGCTTCATGTGGCAGGTGTAAATCCGACTCCGGTCCGAGGTCTCCAGGTTCGACGACGTCGTCCAGGTCTTCGTCATCGACGTAGTGGAACTCGGCCGCGCGGATCCAGAGACTCTCGAGCGTCTCGAAATGCGCGAGGGATGTGACGGGGCGGTGTTCCACGTCCTGCAGCGACCCGCAGTCCAGGCAGAGCGTCACGAGGCTGTCGGCGTGGTCCTTCAGAGCCTCGAGGACCTCGCTGGCGACCGCGTACTTGTGGTCGTGGTTGCTGGTCGCGTACGTGAGTATGAGCCTTTTGAGACGGTTGATTCTCCGAAACATCTGCTCCAGAGTCTCCTTCTCGATCATGACATCGTATAGCACGACGGAGGTGACGTAGGCTAGTTGAACTTGGCTCCGCGGCTTCTGCCAGGTGTGAAGCGTGATTTCGAAATGCTCCACGTACAATTCCGATCCCTGGTCGAACTGAAATATTTCTTCGAAACGACTCAAGATGCGAAAGCCCATGTTCAATGATCCGGGCTGCTTCAGGCAATTCTTGAAAGCGAACGACTGAAGGTGTAAGCGTCGTGGGGTCGGAGGCTGAGAAACCTGAGTATGCTGGTCCGAGTCGGTTATAGTGTTGGCGATGGCAGTTTCGATTGAGTTGATCCAGTTGATAGTGTGTGCCGGTATAGCCAAGGCGAGGTGCTTGATGTTCGGGGCACGTCGGAAAAGTATCACCAGGGTGAACGCCAAGACGAAATCTGCTTCGCATGGTGTCCGAATCTTGTTTTTGATACTGAACTGTGAAGAACTCCCTGCCGCATCGCGACGCACAACCGCAGAGACGTTGATCCCTACTTGATCCGCCTCCTCTTCGAGAAAGGCGATGACCATGTCGTCAACCATCACGTTGGACGCAGACGGCCCATGCAACCTGTCGCCATGATGTTCGATGTACACAAAAAAGTTTCGGACGTGGGCGGGCTTGCCCGGCTCAGCCCGCCACTTTTGCAGCAACTCATACATCGAACGTATCGCGTCTTTCGGGAAAGTCGTGTAGACGCCGAACGGTGCTCGACCCAAGAATTCGGAAAGGCACAGGTACTTTATGGTCGAATTGCACGCTTTTGCAAAGTTGGACAGGGCGTTCTCGTTTGTGTTTCGATTCTCTATGAATTGGGAATAGCTGAAGTCCGTCGGATCGTCTTGGTCATATTCGCTCTGACTTTTGATGATGGACAGGATCTCCTTTCCGGAGTACTCGTCCACGATATGAGAGAAAATGAGTCGGATGAGCTCAAAGGGGAGGTCTCCGAGCAGCGCCATCGCGAGTACTTGATGCGATGGGTAAAATTGAATAGGGAGCAGTGACAGCGATCGTGACAATTAGCTGAGATGATGACCGTGGGCAAAGATAACCATCAGTTAAGTTGGGCTGGAGTTGTTAGGTATGAGCGAAGAAATAACTGCAGACAGAGTTTTCATCATCGAAGAAAGTTTCCAAGCTGAAAGGGGAGACTTTTCTAGGTTACGGCTAAGCACTTAAGAAAAAGAACAAAGGACCTTGAGAACTGATGGGAAGAGTTCCTAAGTTCCAATTGCGAAACAAAAAAAGATCCTGAGAATTGATGGGAAAGGTGCCGCACCACAGATAGACCAAAGGGGAGGAAAAGAACTGCCTGCGGACCGCGGTAGCCCTTAACCTAAATCAGTTGAATGAGCATCATATTCGGTCCACCACAGGCAGGAAAAGCTTCGTGTTCCCAGATTGCAAGTCGTTGAATAAATCAAACTTAATTGCCTTCGTCTGTGTGAATCTCCGTGGATAAACCCGCCCCAAACGCAGAAAACACATTGAACTGGAGCGGGAACACTACTAATAACAATTCACCAAAATGAGAATCCGTAAATCTGCATACCATAGGCGAGACCTTGCAGTTACCCAACCCAGGCTCAGACTGAATTCTACTGTGGATCTATTAAGGGAGGTTCTTTTTTTTTTTTTTCTTCTTTTTTTTTTTCTTTTTGGAAATAGGTACGGCAGCCTGCAGGACGCACTAGGTCAAAATTCAAAGTAGTATTAGGGCCACGCCACTACTGATATAGGGGGTAATACGTTTTATATGAAATAATACTTATATGCAATAGGTCCGGTCGGGATAAGTAAATCTGAGATCCGATTAGTATGCTTTAGGCTATACATAATATATAGGCTACCCGATTCGAAATAAATATCTTTTTAGTAAGGTATTAAAACTCTCTTTTCTTTTCTTATGCCTACTTATATAATAATAAGTTATACCTACTTTTATATATATTTATAATATTAGAGTTATTCGCTTTTATATAGATTAGTTTTATAACTAATAGTCTATTTCTATTAACCTTTTTTTTTCTAGTATTTAATATTTTTTTCTATATAGATTTCTATAGTAACGCGTTATATCTATAGTAACGCGTTATATCTTATAGCCCCTCCCTATATATATATATAGTTCTACTAGCATTCCTATAACCCCCTATACCCTTATATTACTAATAAGGTCTATATAATATCTTCTAATTATAATACTAATTCAGAGGCTATAGTTAAACCTAATAAGACTGCTCGCAAGACTATCAAGACTTCTATAGAAGATAATAACTCTATTAACTCCTGGGTTATTAAGCTTATTCCTAAGTAGATTAGTAAGGTTATAATCCTAACTAAATATATTCCTAAGTCTCTATTACCTTATACTAGTCTTGCGGAGGCTATTACCTTCTACTTAGTATATATATATACCTCTATACCTTTTTATATTATTTTTTAATCTAACTTATATAAGATATTATAGAGTTTACTTCTTATACCCTTATTAATAACCTCCTAGATAAGCAGGATCTAGAGGTAAGTTTATTATATATATTCTTATAGTCTTTTATATTACTAATATAAGTATATAGCTATAGAATATGATTACTACTCGCGTTATAATTATTAATAGTCGGCGTAGCTTCAAGCTGCTTGATTATAAGCGCCCTCAGAATGCGAACGCCTACCTTATGCAGGTATATAGTAACGCCTATTATAATATAGATCGTTATACTACCTATAAGAATAATAACGGACCTTACCGGGATTATATTATCCTTAATAGCTACGACGCCTATACTAACTATACCTATAACTCGGGCGCTAGCAACTGCTCTTTTAGTAAGTTCTATATAGTATAGTTTAATCTATATACCGTTACTAATAAGTCTATAGTTATAAAGGAGGCTGCTACCCCCTATAAGTAGGCTAGTACTAAGCTTATAACTATATATAAGCTTAAGGTCTCTTATATTAAGATATGCTTCCTCGAGCATCTCCGTAATATGTCGCCTGAGGCTCTCTGCGGTATTAGACTCGCCCTAGGTGCTATTGCTAACTATATCGAGGCTGCTAGTCTTAATATATACCTATATAAATACTTATAATGCTTTATAGACTTACTAATATATTATATAGAGACCGGCGAAAACATTAAGATCGAGTTAGAATAGATAGTTCCTTATAACTTTACCTATAGGTATTTATAGCTTTATAACTTCGATATTTCGAGTTTAGAGTTTAGTAATATAGGGAAGTATATTACTAATATATATATAAGTTTATAGGTCTTAGGCATAGTCTTAGAGTTTAGTATAGATAGTACTTTAGTTTAGTAGATAGGGCACCCCTATATAGGGCTTTATAGCCCTATATAGGGGCGTTAGATAGCTCTATCTTTGCGTTCTTAGGTTTTTAATAAGATACCCCTATCGTTTACTCTTATAACGTTTTAATTAACTTCATAATACTTTGCTAAATACTATATTAATTTAGTACTTAATACTAGATAGCTGGTCGCCTATATACTAATTTAGAGCTCTTTTACTTAGTTATTACTAATAAATTCTATAATAGCTAGAAGAATAACGCGATTATAACTCTTCTTTAAGAGTCCTTCTAATTTAAAATATCTCTATTAACTTTAAAACGCTATCTCTAGAAATAGGAACTTCAGCGCGAAGTCTATATAGTCTTCTTAGTAAGATTACTCTAATATATCCTTAAGCTATTTTTTATATACTACTTCTTAGAATTAGACCTCCTTATTTACTTATAAGTAGAGGGGTTTATAATCTTATAACGTAGTCTATCTAATATCTAAAAATGCTATTAGTTATAATATTAATAATCTCCCGAGTAGATCTAAGCAGCTTTAAGTAATACTATAATATATCTATAGTTAACTAATAAGGTTATATAACTCTCAAGGAACTTTAGCTAGTAGTTCCTTTATATATTTATACGCTAGCATAGCTATATTATTAGCTGCGATGCTTTATATAAGGCATACTATATAGTTTTTCCCGAGGAAGTTACCACCCGACTTCCAGAGATCTAATACTAATAAAAGGGTTAGACTATGCCTAGGCTAAACTTCATTTAGTTACTTAATATATATAATAAACTACTTCTATTTAGGATTGAGATATATACTATAATTAATACCTAGTTGCGATATATTATATAGCTTTACGTTAGGTTTTTAGTATATATAGCATAATCTATCCTTACCTAGTACCTCTCTATACTTTAACGTCGGAAAGTTATACCCCGGATTATACGGTCTAATTATAGTATTAAGACTGCTCTTATTACTAGAGCCTAGTAATATCTATTATAGGACTATATAAAGAGACTACTAAGCTAACTAGGAGAGGATATACTAATTGAATTCTATAACTATTAGATATTTAGTAAGAATATCTATAATATTAAGATTAAGAGCTAGTAGAATCAGCTCTACTAAGCATAGTCTGCATTCTAGTATATAAGTTCTCTATCTCTATATATTAATATTATAACTAATCTTAATAGGCATATTTCTACTAATTCCAGACGTTTAGTCTCTTCTACCCTATATTACTTATAGACTAAATTGCTCTATTATTTATCTTTCTGCCCTTAATCTATAAGGACTTTAGTAATTTCATTCAGCTCTAGAATAACTATATTATATAGGTATAAAAGAGCTAACTATATATAGTATCTAAATAACCTTAGAAGTTATATCACTATTATAATCTAATAACTATAAAGGACTTTACTTAGCTAATTAATCTCGAAAAGGTCTAGGAGATACTAGTTATATTATTATAAGAAGAGCTCAACTTAGATCAATATCTACTAGAGTATATATTAAATATCTATAGAGATATTATAGCCTCTATATAGAATCTCTATCCTATATCGGAATTCTATAGGTTAAAGTATCTATAGATTGAGGTATATAACTTCTTATAGCAATATCTTAAGCTATATATGATTTCAAAGTATAGCCTAGAGGTTACCCTACTTAAAAAGCAGGATAGTAGAGTAAAATAGGTAAAAGTATAGCTTTAGCAGTTTAGCGTTAATATTAACTAAATCCTAATAGTATCTAATAATAATAGTGAGAGAGATATAGATTAAACTAGCTTTATATTTATAGCTATAACTTAAGAACGATTTAGATATCGCTAAGATCAAGTAGATTAGTTTTAATCTCTTCTACTTCTTTAACTATAATCTCTTCCTAGCTTGCTTCTTTAGATTCCTCTAGGATAATAGGTTTAATATCCTATATATCTACTTTTGAAATTATATATTTCTAAGACCTAGATTGCTTTTTAATTTACTCCTTAGCTTTAATAGCCTTTGCTATAGGTTTCTATTCGGTTCGAGTCTAAATATATAGAGATTTAGCTATATCGTTCTTAGAGGTAGTTATTATAGCCTTTAGTATAGGATATTGCTTAAACCGGATCTTCTTTGAGATATTTAGGTTAGAAATAACTAGCTTAATTTGCCTCTAGGAGACTAGTTAAAGGGTATAAATCTCCTTTTTAGGGATAACTAATAACTCCTTGAGAAATATATAAAGATTTATAGCATTATATATAATGCTACGAAACTTATGCATATCTATAGGGTTCTTTAGGTTTATTAGTATTGCTTGCTAATCCCGGTTTAGGAAATGCTTTTCTATAGTGAACTTTATAAGAATATAACTTATTATATCTATATAAGAAGTGTAGGTAGTTATTATTAAGAACTATAACTTTCTTATAAACTTCTTAATAGCCTCTATGCGAGTATATATTCGAATTGGGATTCTATTGAGGTCCGTCTTATAAAAGGATGCAATCTATAGGTTAATTATAATATTAGTTATTAGGTTTATAATTAGCTCGTTCTTAATATATTTAATACTAGCTTATCGTTCCTCTATACTACGTTAAATAGTAGTTAAGAGGCCTAGCTAAGGCTTAATATCAGGTATAAAAAGGCCCTATTCAGCAGGATTAGCTATACTTTTATATAACTTAGCTCAGAAGGTCTCGGGAGTTAGTAAGGTTTCGAAATCATCGGAATTAACGAGGTTAATAATAGCTAGCTCTATAATAGAAGATAAATCTAATTAGTAGTATATATAGAACTGCTATTTTCTAACTAGTTTTACTATAAAGTAGTTAATTATTACCTATTTTAAGCAAATTAATAATATCTTAGCTATAGCTATTAGATATAACTAAAAACACGAGACTACTAAGATATGAAATCATATAGAAGTATATAGTTTCGTGAATTCACGTAATAAAGTATGCAATTCGCTTAGAGTATATAATAAATATAAATATATATTAATTATTAAAGGGGTATTACTGATTTTATAGATAGTGTATACCTAGAGTGGAAATCTGGCTATAAGCGGTAAGTTTTGAATTTTGACCTAGTGCGTCCTGCAGGCTGCTGTAAATAGGTCGGGAATTCCAAGCTCGCTGTACAATGAGAATGTTTTTTTGATTACCGCTAAACTAGGCATTTTCCTACGCCTCGGACATCTGGTGGACGTAGGTCAATCAACCCATTTATGTATCCCATCCCGCTTCTCATCATATGACTCCACGCGAAGACCACAACGAAGGCCTGAGACCGTATCTTGCATTCTGCCGACAATATCCATGTCAGCCCCCCACTTTCCAACACGACAACATCCAGAGAAGGAAAGTCATCATGATTCTCTGCGAGCCATACGAGATCAAATGCAATCTTGTCAAGGCTTCCCAGGAAGCAAATCTTTTGGATGGACTGGGGTAGATTTCGGATTACTAGGTTCGCTTTATTGTCGTCCTCCTCGTCATCATTACTTCTGTCGGACTCGACCAGCCCACAGATACTGTTGCAATCGAGCCAAAGATTCTCAAGTCCTTCGAAGTCCTCCAGGGTGGTAATTGTGTCTTGACCGATCTCTTCTGGATGATTGATCCAAACACCGGTGAAGTCGATACAGAGAGTGCGGAGTGACTCAGCGTGTCCAGGAGTTAGTGCGTCGATGATATCTTGAGGCATCGGAAAATTGCCATTCGAGTGGCACCAGACCCAATCGCTCTTCTTTGCAGGGATATATTTGAATGTTGTTAGGAAATGGCGACAATGCTTGTTGAGAATTTTGTAAAGAGCCCTGGTGCCGATGGTAAATCCGGTCAGAGTGAGGCTAGTTACATTCTGAAACATTTTGGGGGTCCACTGGTCGATGCAGAACGCTGGGCCGAAGTTTCCGGCAATGTTGTCCAGATGCAAGCGGCCGAGTAGCGTCACGGCATCGACGTCGGATGAGTACATTGAACTGTCCCCCCCCTTGGCTCCAACCGTGAGAGCTTGGAGCCTCGATAGAATTGGCAGAGCTGACTCCATGTCGCAATTCAATCCGTCGAAGAACCCTCCCGTAATGCGAAAGCCCAGTTGATGGATGTTTTTCAACTTGTGAAGAACCAGAACGGCAACAAGTCCGGTGCGGCCGGATTCAGGAACCCAATTTTCGCCTTCTTCCGTCTTCCAAAAGTTCACGCATTCTTTGCATCTGCAGATATCCTCGTTGGGGCTGTCACTGCAGTGCTTTGGCAGCTCCCAAAGATCTTTGTTGAATTTGACGTTGGCCTCCTCAGCCTCCTGTCGAATAAGTTCGACATCGTTCGGTCGAAAGTTCCTCCTGCATTCTGTGGTTCCGAGTGGGTCGAGATTGAGGTAAAGAGTTTTCACACCAGCGGCAATGTCGGGTCTGGCTCGGAGAAATTTCAGAAGAGAGACAAGCTTCCACAATATGTAAAAGCCATGGACGTTGATGGTTTGGTAAACGTCACCATGCTTTTCATGTAAAAGTGTCCGATAGCTGCGGCATGTACGAGACAGATTCAAGACGTCTTTCCAGCCAATCCATGTTGTCTGGCGAATGTTATAATCCTCGTCACACGCAAAGCCAGGACGAGCAAAGGCATCGGAAATAGATGCAGGACTGCAAGAGAGCAGGAAGTCGCAGATCTCGAGGACGAGCTCCGGAGGAAGATCGCAAAAGGTCGGCATTGCTGGGCAGTGGCGGACTACTCGTGACTCGCGGTTGAGATCGTACGGAGACAGAAAGGTCGCGTCTGACAGCCGAGCTTCGGGCCCTATAAAGAGGGTACGGAGAACGCAGTTGCTTGAGGTAGAAAGGAAGGAAGAAACTTGGGAGGCCTGTCTTGAGCTAAGTAGGTGAAGCGAGGAAGAACCAGAAATACGGTGGCACGTGACAAAGGGGCCAGGACGTCTTTCTGTTTGAAGGAAGGTGCGATGCTTTCCTCCAGTTTCAGAAGAATCCGCGAAAGGAAGCTACGCTCCAGGCACTAGAACTTGAAGACAGCTCTACCCATGCAAGGCAAGCGCCGCTTTGTGTGTACCTACCTACCTTACCCAATCGGATCGGATCAAGAAAGGACTCCTCATTTCGAGTTATTGGTTTAGACCGAAATATGATTTACTTATAATGGCCACATGTGAGCCACCTTTCCTTTGTTTGCACCAATTTAGCCCCTCAGTTAGGTATAACAATAAACTGAACATCGCACTATGATCACTGACTATACTGTTGCCCAACACTGACCGTAACACCAAAACATCAGACAATTACGAGATGTGTCTCAGTCAGTAAATCTATCAACATCTTACAGTTTCCAACATCCCGTTATCATTATTGTGCTAGTAATGGAATATTGTATTTCTGATTCAAGCTAGACTAAGATATCGTCGCATTCAGCCCCAGCGCATGATCATCTAATTAACTATTCATCAAACACACTGGTAGCAGCTGTGCTGTGGCCGTTCCATGAGCCGTCGTACGAATCAGCATCGCTGGATGCGATCGACAGCGCTCGATCCCGACGATACACCCTTGACATGATACTGTCAGGGATGATACAGTTTCCTTCTGCGAATCTGACGAAGCCTCCAGGAGATCCTGGCACTTGGTGATGATCCTGTGGACAGGAGTTATTAGACTGTCTCTATCGGAACAATGAGAAAACTCACCTTGGAAGAATTTGGCTCTGGTGACTGGTAGGTTTTGTTCTTAGTACCTGGGAAAGGGCCGAGGTCTCCTGATGCTTGTCGCTGCAAGGTTTCAATACGTGAGAGTTCCGAAGAAATAATGTCGATAGAGTGTCTTTTTTTAGGATCGATAACGAGCATTCCATCCATGATCAGATCCAGCATCTGGCGAGCGAAGCTTGTACAGGAGGCCGAACTCCTCAGTCTTTTAACCCACTGATCACAAGGGTGTTAGAGATGCCGAACATGTAAGCCTTGACAGTATGGGAACTTTCTGGACTCACCTTCTGCACAGCTGGGTGTAGCTTAGCCCGCTTGCCCCCGTGAGTCGTATGCGAAGTCACGAAGTAACTGTGATCAGGTTCTTCTATGTCATCCACATCATCCGACCAGCGATCGAGAATGCGGTCTCTCTGGAAGTTCCCAACGTCATCGTACCCAAGTAGATACCAGATGAAAAACTCGAGAAAAACGCATCCGAGGGACCATATGTCATACTTGGAAGATATGGGGTTGCCAAGGTCGATTTCCGGAGCTCGGTAGGTCCCGGTAAAGCCGTCCACTCTCATGGCGCGTGACTTCGTGAGGCTAGAGTGGTATCGGGTTAATCCCAAGTCAGCAACGACGAGGTGGTCACGATCTTCTCCGTGGGCCGAAAACCACAAAATATTGGTCGGCTTGATATCGCCATGTCGTCCCCTGTCTTTGACATACGCCTCTTCAGAGTTGGGGTTTGATGACCTCTCGTTCTTCTGCCATGTTGCGAGTCCATGAATGCGTTTGATGGCATTTGCTATACCCCGGCACTGCTGTGCTATCCACTTGGTCGCCGATGGTGATGTCTCAACCTGCCTCGTTTTCCAGAATTCCTCCAGGTTACCGTCTGCCCACTCAAAGACAAGATATGGCTTATTCCAATGCTGGAAAGTAAGAAGTAGCTTTATAAGATGTTTCTCCTTCTGTACCTTGGCGCATGGATGCTCGAGGGCTCTGAGCTCCTTGCGGTAGGATTCGTGGTCTGCACCATTTATCTCCTTGACTGCAAAACATGGCGGTCTCTCTGGGGTCTTGGAGCAAAACAATCAGCAAAGACCTCAAGCAGACTAGGTATGAACCTCTTACATTGTTCCCTTTGTAGTCGCGGTGGCTCCGGTGAATCTCAAGCTGGTGGATTGTTCCGTGTCCACCAGTCATCCTCTTCTCGAACTTATCCCAGGGAAGCCTGACGTCGCCATCGAATACATATGAGCAGAGGGTGCCATTTCCCATGCTCAAGAATGGGACGGAGATCATTTTCTGGTAAGCGTAGAACAGATCGACGTGAACGCGCTCCCAATTTTGAAAGAGTGTCGTGTTGACACGGTCATCACCAACAAGCGTTCTGAACTCTTTCCTGCTCTTGCTATTATGGCAGAGTGGTAAGTGGTGATCGAAGATGTCTTCCCGGATAAAGTCCTCGATGAGGCTCGTCAGCTTCATGAAGACCAGCGTGGCGACGATCCTTCGCCGGCTACCCGTATCATCACCCCAGATCTGGCCAGCCTTGTGGATTAATTCTTCCTCGTTAACAGCCTGGTAGATAACTCTGATGAGAAACAGCATGGTGTCGATGTCGAAGATCTTCTCAAACGAATCGACTGGAAGGTATTCCTCCTGGTCCATCTCGCTCCAACTGAGATTGCTCTCGATTTTGAGTCGAATATCGTTCTCTATCTCCGCAGCTGATTGAGTATGCTTCATCAAATGCCGTTTGCAGGACATGTGGTCGATGACATCGCTTTGGCGGGGTCTGCGGCTGCGGGAGTGGTGTGTTGACCAGGGTACCGCACTGAAACCTATGTCGCGAACAGAGACGACGGCGTCTGTCTCGCCAGACTCAGAAAGCCCAATTCCTTTTCCATACGGCCTCGACGACTCAATCATGTCGTAGTCGTGATCTCCGACAGCTGCTCCGCCTGGAAATCCACCGAGCCATGCAACTGGCGCATCTGTCGCGATCCTTGTGGTCCCGTGTCACGAGCCAGGATAATATCGCAGGGAAAGGGGCTTATCGGGCTATCCTAGGGAAGGCTGTAGAGGTCTGGAGATATAGGGGGGCACTGGGTAGCCCCCTAGATAAGTCCTCTAGCCCTTAAGTACCCTTATATAATAAGTTAGAGAGCTAGAGAAGAATATTTAACCTTAGTTATACCTACTTATACTAACTCTCTTACTCTATATTATACCCTTTTATAATATATTCTTCTGTTATACTTATATTAATATGGATATAACCTATTAGAGTAATATGATATATAATAATATAATACCTATTTATAAGCTTATTAAGGAGGTAAATATAATATTACTTTTAGGATCCCCTACTAAATAGGAGCTACTAAATAGCTAAACTAAGAATAAGATACTTACTAAGTAGAATAATAATAAGAGTATTAGTTAAAGATTAAGTAGTTAATTAATAGAAGCTAAATTAAATTAGCTTATTAAAAAAGAAGAAAAGAAAGGTTAACTAAAGCATAAATAAGAATATTTTAAAGTTTTAAGAGCTAGCTAATTATTAACTTTAGTAAATAATCTTATTACTTACTAGGTAGTTATTAATAATAACCCTAAGGTAAAGAAGTATTAATTAGAACTTTAGGAGAAGCACCCCCTAATATTTAAGTATAGAAAGAGCACCTAGATTAACTTTAATTAATTTATATTCAATATTAATATATAATTTAAAATAAATAAGATTATATTAGGCCTTAAGATAGTACGATTTACTAGTAGGTATCTAGAGGGATTAGGAGTAAAGTAATAGACCTTATACCTTTCTATTAACTATAATAATAAAGCAAAAGATATTACTTAGGTAATAATAAAAAACTAGTTAACTAATAGTATAGCTAATATAAGGTCTAGGACCCTTAGTATATAAACCTAGCTTAAATAAGCCTACTAATAACTAGGATAATTACACTAGAGCTTTATTAATTATTATAAAGAGATTAAGGTAGAAAGGTCTTACTAATAACTAGAGGGGATCTAGGTAGCTAATATAATAGCTAGGCTAAACCTTAAGCTCTAATATTATATTATAATAAATAGACTACTAAGATTATAGCTTAACTTTAATATAAAAGCTAGTAATATTAAACCTATAGTTAATATATAAGTATATATGGTACTAGTAAGGGACTACAGGATTAAGAATAAGGAACAATAACTAGAGGGCTAAACTACTAATCTAGAGGGATAAACTAAGGCTATAAGGGGGACTATAACGATACTAATAACTACTAAGAGGATACTAAGGACTTATTATAGGATACTAAGAAGGAAATTATGTATTATAATTATAAAAGAAAAGGCTATATTATCCTAAGGTACTTATACTATAAGAAGTATAGCTACCCCTATTATAAAAGCAAACCATACCCTAGTAAACAACTAGAGGAGGACTAGGTAGTAATATAAGTAGTTTAATAGGATAATAACTAGCTATAATATATTAAAGTAATCATATAAGTCTAAGTTATAAGTAGTTAGAGAACTAGTACTATACTTATTAATTATAGAGCTAATAAGAATATTATGGATTAGAGGATTATAGATAATATCTAACTAGAGGCTAATAAGTTAGAACCTATTAGGGGAATATAAGTATGTAAGAGACCTAATTATAATATATAGAAGTTAATAACCTAAATAACTAATAATATAGATATCTAATAGATAGCTTTATATAACTTTAGGATTAGTAATAGTAATAGCTATAATACTATCCTAGGGATCGCTTAGTATATAATAGAGTGCCCTAACCTTAATTAGAGGGAGTTAGGCTAGAGCTTTCCCCTATATAAGAAGAGCATTCACCCTATTATAACTATAAAGGAGCTTAGGTATACTAAAAATCAAGTAAGAGCAACACTTATAGGAATACTATAAGTTAACTAGATATTAATTACTAATTACCCAGAGGATATCTAGGAGCCTAAGGATATTAGAGAGATTGAAATAAATATCCTATTAGAATATTAGAACTTTAAAAAGGTATTTAATATTGATCTAATAGGGATTATATTAGAGTTTAGGATTACTAGGAGCTACCCTATTAACCTAGAGCCTAGGACTAGGCCCCTATTTAGACCTATATACCTCCTAGCTAAGAAGAAGTTAGAGGAGTTAAGAGATTATATCTGTGAGGGGCTAGCCCGGGTTTGTTTAACTTAGGGGTGCCTTAATTATAGTAATCTAAGCTAAGGAAGGGAAGTTTTCTAGGAAGTTCCCCGTGCGATAGAAAAGCGGGTATAGGGCGAATATTAAGCGAGAGCAGTTATGAAGGGAAGAATTCTTAGGGTCTATAGCACCGCCTAGATACTAGTAGTAGCATAGCTTGTAATATATACTACCCCCCCCTCCTCCTAGCCCTTATATAAGTTGCAGGTTTAAGCACGGGCTAAGAGCTAGTCTAGAGCGACGTTAATCCGGGCTACTAGCTGCTCCGCGCCCTATAAGCAAATAATTATAATAATATAATTTTTCGCACCCCTAGTTTACTTCGTCTTTTTTTTCTTCCTATTAACCTATACTAGTATAAGCTAACTAATTAATTATAATATTATTTTAGCTAATAACTCGTTAATTTAGTAGCGTTTTTAGCATACTCTCGGTCTATATTAGTATAAGTTTATTATATCTAAACCCCTATTAATTACTAACTCGTATAGATCTAATTAATCTAATTTCCCCTGCTTCTATAATAACACCCCCTATAAGTTACTACCTGCTCTTTCCCTATAGTTTCGCTATAATTAACCCTATTAAGCCCCTCTCTAACTCTAATAAGGAGATAGAGTCTCCTCCTCTTATTAAGAGCCTACCTTCTAACTGCTCTACCTCTACTAGCCTCTCTAACTATAAGGAGATTGCTCCTAATAACTTCGATTTTATATATAATCCCCTCTATACCCTAGCTAGCTAGGAGCTGCGCGAGTACCTTAACCGCTCCCTTCTAATATATCCTATCGACTAGGAGCCCCTTATAGTATATTATCTTCTACTTATTTAGCATTCTTCTAATATTCTACTAGGGTCCCTATCTATACTAGCTTATCTTTAGTAATATCCCCTAGGATAAGACCTAGGGACCTCTTTATAAGGTCCCTTACCTAAAGTATATATCCGCTATAGCTAAGGCTAAGAAGCCTAGTAATGCTATAGCTTATTATAACGTTATTAAGCGAGGTATACTATCTTATCGCCCTTTGATTATTATAAGACTAACTATAGTATAAGTAATATTATCTATTAGATCTACTATTCTAATAAAGCTATTAAGTCCGCTTATATTAATATAGGTATTACTTCCCTGCTATTCCTTCTCTATAGAGCTAACGTTCTATTAGAATAACCCTAGCGTAGTTTGCTACTAGGAGGAGTTTGCTTCTCTTAGCTAGGACTGCTTTACTTATTATAGCCTTAATAAGAGGATCTTAATAAAACTCCGCTATTTCTATATTTTAGAGTTATTACTAATAGTTATAGCTCTTTATATAGATTAAGGCTTATATAGAGCTCCTTCGCACTACTTCTATTTAGAACTATAAGGTCTATACCTATGCTATTATAAAGCGTGCTACTAAGGCTGCTATTAAGTCGGATACCTTCCCTATATCCTCTATTAGTTCCCTAGCTGCTCTTATTCTTAATACCTCTATTATTACTACTACCTTGCTTTCCCTCCTAGTTAAGCCTAATAAGGCATAGCTATATTACCTCGCCTAAGCTTACCTAAATATAGCTAAGGTCTTTTATAAGGTTTATCTTATTCCCGCCTTTCTCCTATTTCTAATAATCTAACCCCTTTTCTTAGCTTGCTAATATTATTACTACTACTTATAAAGAATAAGAGGAGTAAGGGGTTATCTTCCTAGGTCTATAGTTTCTATTTGCTTATTATCCGCTTGCTTCTTGCCTATCTAGGGCTTATTTAGGTCCTATTCTACCTCTCTATAGCTTTAAGCTATAATAGAATCTCTTATTTCTACTTACTCCTCTAATTATAAATTGCCTAGTTACTATCCCTCTATCCTACCCCTACTTATTAATAACTACTTAGCTTATAGTATAGTATACTAGGGGTTATTATTATTCTTATCTATCGGGCTATACTTTTCTTTATACTTATCTACTACTTAGTTATCTTAGAGTAATTATAAGGGCTCCTAGGTAGGCTAACTATACCCTATCTATTTAACTAATAACTTATAACGCCTGCCCCTACTAGTGCGCTTCTAGCGCGCAGCTAGAATAGACTCGACTTCCTATTTATTCTCTCTATCTTTAAAAATTAGAGGTAGTTAGGGATTATTAACTTCTTAGCCTAGGAAGGGGTTATTTATAGCATAGCATAGCAAGCTAATATAAAATTAGTTATAGACCTTGCCTAGAATATTTAACTCGACTATAGTTAGTAAGATTACTCTAGTTACTTTATACTTTAGGTATAGCTAATCTAACTTCTTATAGGGTCTCTCTATATAGAAGTTAGCTAGTAATAGCTAAATCTTATTACCTACTTTATAGCATTCTACTAGTATCCTTTTACTATTTGCTAATTATTCTATAGTCTATTAGGCTATAGCGATAGCTACTTAGGCTAACTCTATAGTTAACTTTAGTTTACTAATAAACTTATTAGTAGCTAACTCGCATAAGGTTAATAGCTCTAGCGCGGGCTATACTACTAGTACTATGTCGATATAATATCTATAGGTAAAGAAGAGTAGGCTTACTCCTATTATAGCTATATTATAGCTATTAATCGCTAGATAAACGGAGGGTAAGTAAACCTCCTAGTTATCCTAGGCGAAGTTAACTATTATCTATAGGACTTTGTAAGGGACTGGATACCTAGACCGGAGAAACCGGAGACGCTTCGGCTAATATAAGCCGAAGGCATAGAGAGGCCTATAGGTCTAGGGTATAGAACCCTTATAGCAAAGACCTAGGAATACTCGCTAAAAGCTAGAAATAAAGGATCTTAGAGGAAGTAAATAAAAGTAGTATAATAATACCGATCCTATCTTTTAGATGCTTCTACTATTAGTTTAACCTAACTATAGCTCTTAGCCCCTCGATACCTTTATAATTCTTTTGCTTCTACCCTGCTTTAGGAAGGTTAGTAATAATAATAGTACTATATACCCGAGTAATACCTACTAATTAAGCTAAAGAACCTATACCTAATATTTACTAAGAGCAGAGCAAAATAGCCTATATAAACCTATATAAGGAAGCTAACCCTAGCGAGTAATTAGAGGATAATACGAGCTAACGAGGGGAGATAAGAAGCTATACTTTAAGCAAGGCTAAGGGTCCCGAAGAGAATAGGCTACTTATGCTAAATACTCGCTATATAGATAACGAGTATATATAAGAGAATAGGGAATATAAGACCCCTTCCTATAAACCGGACGGGCTAATAGGCTAGATATCTATAGCTATAGCTAATAGGCTAGCCTAAGCTAGAGGGCTAGATAAAGCAACTAGCTAAGTGCTAATATAATAGATTATAATTATAATAGCTAACTAATAGGAGCTAATTACTACTATATTAAGCAACTAAGCTCCTGCTGAGCAATCGCCTAAGGTTTATAAAAAACCCCCGAATTATAATATAGCACGCCTTACTAGCGAATCTATTAGTATAATAAGGGAAGATTAGCTTATTATAATTAAAGAGGCTTATAAGCACCGCCCTAGCTGCTCTAATAGCTAGTATATCTAGTAGGCTTTAAGTATAATAGAGTATACCTTATAAATAGAATAATAGAATTATTAGCAAATACTTATAGATAAGTTAGGGAACTAGATAGACCCTAAATAGGAAGACTTTAGAATTTTTATAAGAGGGTAGTATATTACGCCCGAGCTCTAAGAATAGAACTATTATAATACTTTAAAATAATACTATTAGAAGGATAATAAGAAACTATTTATATATTAGGCTTAATAGGAGTCTATTAACTAAGTACTTAGCAAGCTAAGCATTAGTAATATAAAGGCGTACGCCTTCTTTTAGGGCCTTATTAGGATCCTAAAGGATAAACACTTTAAGTAGGATATTAACTATACTAATATATATATTATCACCCTATATATATAGAGATTATAGGAGATTATAGAAAGGAGACGCGGGGGAATATCTACTAGCTATTCTAAGTTATATAAGCAACTATACTTAGGCTCTCTAGACTGCCCTTATAAGAGCAGCTTATAACCTCCCTAGTTAATAGACTTAAGGAATTACTACCTAGAGACCCCGTCCTAGAACAACTACTTAGCAGATGCTCGTATAACGCCTAGCGCTAGTAGTACGTCTATTAACTCCTAGGGATCCTAATACTATAACTATAAGAAGTATAGCTATATCTCCCCTAACTATACTAAACCCTAGATATAGCTAATAGGTAGCAATCGGAACCTAAACCTAAGATAGGGTAGGATAAGCGCGATTATAATACCTAGCGTAATTAATACTAAAGACTCGGGAAACGAGTAGGTATAGATATAACCCCGAGGGGTACTATACTAGAAATCACCTTGGTTCTAGTAGGATAAACTATTAAGGGATAGGTATTAGTACTCCGAGCGTCTAGCAAAGTCGAACTAGAGGTTAATATAGATACCTACGTAGTAGTAGATATTATATAAGAAGACCTTATTAAGAGGCTCTAACTAAAGGAGGCTATTAGTATTATAGCCCTTGAATTAGTAGATTTCTAGGGAAGGCTTATACCTATAAGTAAGGTCTATTAGCTTATATTCTTCCTTATAGATAGTTAGGGTTACTTATAGAAGATTCCCTAGGCTTTTATTATAAGCCCTCGCCCTAAAGGAGCGGGAGATATCCTTCTATCTAATAACTTAATAAGATAGGAAGGTATCTATATAGATACCTATATATATACCTAGTTATATAAACCCCTCTCGCTTACTAAGCTAGAGGTAATTATCTAAGAGATTATAGAGAATAGCTAATAGGCTTATATTATATATCTAATAGGTGCTATAAGCTCTAATAAGAAGGATATAGAGTCCTTAGGCGAAGACTCGCTAGATAATAAGCAGAAAAGAAGATTCCTAGGGAACTTTAAGACTTTAGTAATATTTTTAATAAGGAGAATATAAAGAAAGTTCTAAGGCTAAAAGGAGCGGTATATTATATTAAACTAAAACCTAGTAAGGAACCCCTATATAGATTAATATACCCTATATTAGTAGAGTAGTTATAAATGCTCGCTAAGTATATCTGGGATATAGAGGCAGCAGGCTATATACGCCGCTTAACTAGCTCTATAGGAGTATTAGTACTATTTATGCTTAAGAAGGATAGAAGCCTATAACTATATATAGATTATAAGGGATTAAATAAAATTATAATAAAGAACTATTATCTTCTGCTATTAATTAGCAAGCTTCTAGATAGACTTACTAGAGCAAAGTTTATTTTAAAGATTAACTTAAGCAAGGTATACTACTAAATTGCAATTAATAAAGCAGATAGGTAGAAAATAGCATTTAGAATATAATATAAGTACTTCGAGTATACTATAATACTATTTAGGCTTATAAATACCCTAGCAACTTTTCAGGCATATATTTACTAAATACTTACTAACCTTTTAGATACCTGCTATATTATATACCTAGATAATATTCTAATCTACTTAGATATAAGGGAATAGCATACTAAGGACCTCTATGCTATCCTATACTACCTAAGGGCTACTAAGCTATTTATAAAACTAAAGAAGTGCGACTTCTACTAGATAGAAGTAGATTTTCTAGGGTTCTATATTACCTATAATAATATTAGAATAAACCTAGATAGAGTCCGAGCGGTTGCTAAATAGCTAGTACTAAAGTCTTTTAGAGATATCTAAGTATTCCTTAGTTTATATAACTTTTATTTTAAGTTTATTATAAGATATTCTTATATCGCAGCCCCTATAACTAGCGTACTTAAGGGAAGCTAGAATAGTATGAAGTTAGGAGCCTTCGCCTAGACAGGGGAGATATAGATTATATATAAGATACTTTAGAGAGCATTCGCTAAAGCCCTAATATTAAGATATTATAACCTAATATTAGAAACTAGGGTTAAGACTAATATATCTACTTAGGTAATATCTAGCGTGCTTTTATAAAAGCATAGCATAGTTTAGCACCTAATAGCCTTCTAGTTAAGGAAGCTCTTAGATATAGAGAGGCGCTAGGCTATAGGGCAATAGGAACTCCTTGCTATTATAGAAAGTTTAGATTACTAGGCATAGTACCTATAAGGACTCCCCGAGAAATTTATAATACTTATAGACTATATAGCACTAAAAGGAGTACTTACTACGCTTATATAGGATATTTGCAGAAGACTCGCGCGATAGGTCTACTACTTATTAGCATTTAACTTTAAAATCTAGTATAAATCGGGGGTTATTAATCCAGTAGATAGACTATTATAATGCCCTAACTACGTAGTAGAAGATGCTAAGGTGGATAATATACTTCCTACCCTTAGAAAGAAACTTAGGCTTATTAGCTAGCTTTTAGCGAATATTCGCTAGTATATTACTAAGCTTAAAAAACTATAGCAGTTATGAGAACTTATACCCAAGCTATCTAGCGAAGTATATAAGAACCTTACTAGAGGGCTAGCTCTAAGGTTAAGGGATCCTCACCCTCAAGTTAATACCACCCTATAATAGGTACTAATAAGCTACTATATATAAATATATATATTAGCGCTATTACCCGCACGAAAGCAAATACAGGTGCTACGCCGACTGCTCTACGAGAGAATAGCGATAGGCTAGAGGACTTAGGGGGAGCTAGGGTTACTATACTAGAATAGTATATCCTATATGCTATAATAAGGGAGCTTATTTAGGATAAAACGGCTTATATACTATAACTAGGCGTAGATCTCGAATAGATAGTTAGAGGACTGCAGGCTAAAGACCCCTTCTATAGAGATATTATAGCTAAGATTTGCTAAGATGCTAGGGAATATTAAGGATACTAAGTTAATAAGAATAATATCCTTTAGTTTAGAAGAAGACTTATTATCCTAGAAGAGGGATCCCTCTGCTATAAAATCATAAAGAACTATTATAATACGCCTAGATTAGGGTATATAGGAGTAAATAAGATAGCTAAGCTAATCTTATGAAAGTTTTATTAGCTATATTTAATAGAGGACGTATAGCGATATATCACTAAGTGCCCGCGCTACTAAGGGGCGCGCATACTATAGCATAAGCTATATAAGCTACTATAAATACTAGAACTACTAGTATACCTATTCTAATAGATTTCTTTAGACTTCATAACTAGCTTGCTAGAAAGTTGCTAAGATAATAGAGTTACTTATAATATAATCCTAGTAATTATATATTAGATAACTAAAGTAGCACGGTTCTTAGTAATAACTAAGTAACTAGATGCAGCAGGTTTAGCGAGGATTATATATTAAGAGATCGAGTACTAATATAGCACGCTAGAGGTTATTATTAGTAACTAAGATAAACTAATTACTAGCTAGTTCTAGCGAGACTAGACTAAGGCCTGAGATATAAAAGGGCGTATCTCTACTATATAGTATCTATAAATAGATAGTCAGACTAAAAGAACATACTAGACCTTAACTATATATCTTATAAAGTTTAGTAAAGGCTTGTGCAACTAATAGGCAATATAACTAGTTAAGGCTGAATTTTTTTATAATAATAGCTAATATGCTACTATTAGTATATCCCTATTTAAGGCCCTTATAGGATACTACCCTCAAATAGTTAACTACTACTTGCTAATCGTGAAGATTAGGACCTAAGGGGTTAATAAAAGGCTTAAGAAGCTAATAGAGGTTTGCTAAAGAATAGCTAAGACCTAGGAATATATAACTAAAGTATAAGCTAAGAATATAAATACTAGAAGAAAAGTATAATTATATAATATTAGAGATATTATAAGACTTTTAACGAAGAACTTCTATTTTATAAAAAGTTAGCAAAAGCTCGCCCTAAGATTTATTCCTATACTAGTTATAGAAGTTATAAGCCCTAATGCTTATAGAGTATAACTCCTAGAGAAGTATAGTAGAGCATATAATATCTTCTCTATTACTCTACTTAAGCTATAATATAGCTAAAAGCTTGCTAAGGGGTAGCTCCTAGACCTTGAAGAAAACCCTAAGGAATAGGAAGTTAAGGATATTATATTATAGAGGGAAGCGCTAATAAGCCCCCTATATTTAGTTAAATAGAAAGGCTAGCTAGTAGAATATAATACCTAGGAGCCTGAAGAATACTTAGCAAATACTTTATAAATCCTCGCTAGATTTAAGAAATAGTAGTATAAGTCGTATTATAAGTAGGATAACGAGTAATATAGATTAATAAGAAAAGTTAATTAACTATAAGATAGCTAAAATGCTAAAGAGAAGACCCTCCCCTATAAAAGCAATATAAACCCTATAGGTATCTAACCTTATATTACTATAGAAGTCTATTGCACTCTCGCTGAAGTTCTGCTAGCACTACTACTTATTATTATTATTATTATTACCCTCGTTATTATTATTATTATCCTCGCTCTCCTCCTTAGAGCTATCGCTAGTAATACTACTATTATTACCCTAATTATTACTCTCTATAGCATTATTAGAGTTGCTATCCTCTATAGCTAAGGACTTATCCTCCTCGCTACTATGAACCTAGTATTACTAAGCTATTACTAAGGCGTTACTAACCTTCTTCTGAGAATTTAGTCGAGGCGTAGGATTACTATAAATAACTTTAAAGATAGCAATAGGAGCTTAGTAGTAAGTATTATAAAGTATATAGGAACCTTAGACCTTTGAAGGCTCCTATAAAGGAAGCGTAGATATATAGGTATTGCTCTTTAAAAGCTATATTATTAGGATATTAATAAGCTTATTAAAAAAGGTAGCTTACTTAAAGATATAGGTCTTATTATATAAGTAAGTAGGGAGAGTATTATTAAGCTATATTATAATCTCCTTAACTAAAACCTTATCTTTAGCCTAGTAAGCTGCCTATAAATATATATTAGACTAATAAAAGGGCGAGACTAACTATAAGGTAAAACCCACCTTAAGCGAAACCTATAGATACGCCTAGGTATATAAAGCTATACTCTCCTTAATACCTATAGCAAGGAGCTAGTTCTTATAGTTCTTAGAACTAGGCTTAAGATTAGCAGGGTTTACTAACTAGTTATAGAGGTATTAGAGAAGCTCATGCTCCTGCTCTATAGCTACGAAGATATAGAAGATCTTATGCTATCGATACTAGCTAGTAGTAATCACGTAGATATAATACTTAACCTAGTTCTAATAGAAATAAGTAGTATTAATAAGATAAGTAGGAATCTAGAAATAGAAAAAGTTAGCCCGTACTTCTACCGAACGATTGCTAAACTCACCTTATAGCACTTAATATTACAAACCTGGTATAACTCGTATATATAATCACTATTGCATCAATAGGCATAGACGACCTAGGTATTCTTAGGGAGCTATAGCGTGCAGCTAATACAGGGTTCGCTACTACCTGCTTAATTATGCTAATAGTTGCTACTACTAAGTTCAGCCTTAGTAGGGCTATACTTAGCAAGGAGTTAGCTAATAAGGCTCTTAGCGCTTATAATATTTAAGGAAGTATTAAAAGATAGGAAGGGTCTATAAAGGCTTAATAAAGAGCTTAGATAATATAAAAGTAGTTATTAAATAATATAGTATAATAAAGAGGGAAAAGAACTAACCCTAGGGCGGGAAAAAGCTATTATTTTATAAATAGCTAAAGAGACCTTACTAAACTATTATAAAGGTAGATATAACTTCGGATAGTAAAAAATAGCAGTTACTTACTATAGCAGGTGCTACTTACTAGGAGATAGATATAGTGAATTAGTAGTAATAGTTATTATCTAACCTACTTAATAGCCTTATAATACGCCCGTTTAGAAGGGGGATAATAGGATGAAAAACGAAGTTATTTTAAGGGTATAGTATAAGAAGGTGCTCGCTAGATAAAGGGCGAATAGCGGGAGAACTAAAACGAAGCTATTATAGGGATAACCGCCCTCTTTTAAAAGGAAATAATAGGATAAAAAACGAAGTTATTATAAGGGTATAGTATAAGAAAGTACTCGCTAGATAAAAGGCGAATAGCAGGAGAATAAAAACGAAGTTACTATAAGGATAATAACCCTCTTTTAAAAGGAAATAATAGGATCCCTTTAGAATAGCCTAGATAGAGAGCATAAAAGGGCCTAAAAGGAGAGGAACTATAAGGAACGGGACTATAGGCCTAGCTATTCTATCTATAACTCCAAGGGCTCTATTATCTTTTAGCGAATATTTAGCAAATAGTTACTATACTAAATAATAATAGCAATAAGTAAAAGACCGGGGCCTACCCTAGATAGCTAAGAAGAATAATAATAGAAGGCTAACCTATAACACCCGATCTTATAGTAGGGATTACTATAATTAGAAGGGGGATAATTATAAGGGACTAGATAACTAGACTAGAGAAACTAGAGATACTTTAGCTAATATAAGCTAAAGGTATAGAGAGGCTTATAGGTCTAGGGTATAGAACCCTCATAGCAAAGACCTAGGAATACTCGCTAAAGGCTAGAAATAAAGGATCTTAGAAGAAGCAAGCAAAAGTAGTATAATAATACTAATCCTATCTTTTAGGTGCTTCTGCTATTAGTTTGACCTGACCGTGGCTCTTAGCCCCTCGATACCTTTACAGACTACTTAGATCTCTTAATTAAAACGTTCTATTACTCTATCTATTTATAGGTAAAAGGCAGTACTTAAACGTTATTCGATCTTTATAAGCATATAGCACCGTCGCTAGACCTAACTCGTCTAGTTACTACCCCTATTGCTAATAATCGACTTCGGTATACTATAGAATTAGTAGTAGTAGTTTATAAAGCGTTCTATATATATTTCTATATCTATTAAAGGCATCCCTTCTAGTGTTATTATCTTAGAGAGCCTATTAACTATTACCTAGAGGTATCTTAAGCTTTTTTTACTATGCATAAGAGGTCTATAATAAAATCTATAGCGAGATCGTAATATAGCTGTTCTACTACTAGTAAAGGTTAAAGAAGCCTATATTTCGCTTATTGCTAAATCGTTCTATGCCTGCAGCTATCGCAGTTTCTTATAAACTAGCGGACTATAGAGGACTGCCCTAGCTAGAAGTATTACTAGGCTAGGATAGCTAGGGTATTATTCTAACTAGGGTAGCTTATCATTACTAAGTCATAGCACTTCTAAATTAACTATATTTAAAGCATATTCTAAGGGTGGTTTTTATCTATTAATCCTAGTACCTAGATCTAGTTTCTGAATATTAATTAGCTAAGGGTGTTAATACTATACTTAGTAATCTATAGTTTTAGGCCTAGCTAGGGAGGGAAGCTTCGGTTACCCCTTTTTACTATAGAATAAGCCCCTTAGTACTAGTTATCTTCTGCTTAAGCTTTATTCTATGCATATTAAAGGGCTAGATCCTCGAATACTATTATAATAAGGGCTTTAACTATTACTACCCTCCTTACTTTAACTAGGGCGGAGTTAGGGATTATTTATATTACCCTCCCTTTCTCTTGTTTATCCTCCTATCCTTTTAGGGTATCCTATTCGTAGCGCGAGAGTATATTAGATATAGCTACTAGGCAACTAGGTTAATATTCTAAGTAGAAATTATACCTCGATAACTACTCTACCTAGTC
This sequence comes from Colletotrichum sansevieriae, assembly GCA_026260285.1. Lineage (NCBI taxonomy): Eukaryota > Fungi > Ascomycota > Sordariomycetes > Glomerellales > Glomerellaceae > Colletotrichum > Colletotrichum sansevieriae. The sequence continues at coordinate 169,324 of JAOQIF010000046.1, forward strand.
ACTTTAGTATTTTATTAAACGTTGCTTTTATATAAAGTATTTGAGGCCCTTATAGTTAGTAAGGTCCTTAAACCTAGGGTAGCTTCTTAGCTTAATATCCTATATATTTAAATAAGTAATTACTACTAATAGCTTCTTATTATAGATTAGGTAGTTATATTAGGTAAGGGTTAGCCTCTATAAGTAGAAAGCGATAGGATAGCGCTATCCTTGCGCATCTTCTTAAGTTAGCACCCCCTCTAAAGCAAACCCTAAGTAGTCTGTCTTAATAATAATTAGGGCTTATAAGTTAAAATAGCGTAGTATTAGTATAGTTTAGAAGCGGCGTTTGAGCGCCTAGAACGTATCTTCTTATTCCTTACCTTAGATAAATAGCGATCCCTTCTTTATTAGGAGGGTAAGAGGCTCTATAACCCCTGAGTATTCTAATATAAATATTTAGTAGTAGTTAGTAAACCTTAGGAAACTTTATAATCTTTTTATTAAAGTAAGTGCTTCTTATTTAATAATTATTTATACTTTCTCTATATTATAAATAATACCCTCGCCTACCTTTAGAATAAATCCTATATACTTTACTATTTTTATAGAGAACTTATACTTTACTAGGTTAAAGTTAAGACTAGCCTCCTAGAGGGCCCGGAGAACCTTATGCACCTTATGCTTATAGTCTGCTCGGGAGCTATTACTATAAACTAATATATTATTAATATATGCTATTGCGAAGTTATTAAGGAACTCCTAGAGTATGCTATTAATATATTATTAGAACGTTATAAGGGCTTTGCTCAATCTAAACGGATAGACTAGCTACTTAAAGAGCTTATATTATATATAAAAGGCGGTCTTTTCCTAGTACCCTTTTATTATATAAATCTTATTAAAGGCTACTACTATATCTAGTTTAGTATACTACTTCGCTATACTAACCCTCTAGAGGGTCTCTTAGATTAGGAGTAGGGGGTAGTAGTCTTGCTTTATAATTATATTTAATACTTAGTAGTTATAATAGAACTACAATCCTCTGCTAGGCTTCCTAATAAAAAGTATAGGCGCGCTAGCTAGAGACTTGCTTACTTAAATAAAGCCCTTATCGAGCAGGTCTATAAGCATCTTTTTTAATACTAATAACTCTTCTCTTAATATACTATAGAGGGGTCCCTAGGATAAAGGCACCTCTTAGCTAGAGGTATTATACTTAAGATAGATTTTATAATCTATATTAGGATAACTTAGGGGTAGGGGGTATAACTTAGCTAGCTTAAAAAGCTCTGCGAATTTATTATAAATATATTATAGTAGTTTCTCTAAATAGTCTTCTAGTGTGAGGGGCTAGCCCGGGTTTGTTTAACTTAGGGGTGCCTCAATTATAGTAATCTAAGCTAAGGAAGGGAAGTTTTCTAGGAAGTTCCCTATGCGATAGAAAAGCGGATATAGGGTGAATATTAAGCGAGAGCAGTCGTTAAGGGCAGAATCCTTAGGGTTTATAGCACCGCTTAGATACTAGTAGTAGCATAGCCTATAATATATACCCCTCCCCCCCCCCCCCTCCCCCTAGCCCTCACGTAAGTTGCAGGTTTGAGCACGGGCTAAGGGCTAGTCTGGAGCGATATTAATCCGGGCTGCTAGCCGCTCTACACCCTATAAGTAATAATTATAATAATATGATTTTTCGCACCCCTAGTTTGCTTCTTCTTTTTTTTTTCTTCCTCCCGTTAACCTATTTTAGAGTAAGTTAACTGATTAATTGCGATGTTATTTGTAAAGGTATCGAGGGGCTAAGAGCCACGGTTAGGTCAAACTAATAGCAGAAGCACCTAAAAGATAGGATCTATATTATTACGCTACTTTTGCTTACTTCCTCTAAGATCCTTTATTTCTAGCCTTTAGCAAGTATTTACTAAGTCTTCGTTATAAGGGTTCTATACCCTAGACCTATAGGCCTCTCTATCCCTTCGGCTTATAATAGCTGAAGTATTTCTAGTTTTTCTGGTCTAGGTATCTAGTCCCTTATAATTATCTCCCTTCTAATTATAGTAATCCCTACTATAAGATCGTATATTATAGGTTAGCCCTCTGTTATTATCCTTCTTAGCTATCCGGGGTAGGCCCTAGTCCTTTACTTATTACTACTATTATCTAGCGCGGTATCTATTTACTAAATATTTACTAAAAGATAGTAGAGCCCTTAGAGTTATAGATATAATAGCTAGGCTTATAGTCCTATTCCTTATAATTCCTCTCCTTTTAGGCCCTTTTATGCTCTCTATCTAGGCTATTCTAAAGGGATCCTATCGTTTCCTTTTAAACGAGGGCGGTTATCCTTATAGTAACTTTATTTTTATTCTCCTGCTATTCGCCCTTTATTTAGTAAGTACTTTCTTATATTATACCCTTATAATAACTTCGTTTTTTATCCTATTATTTCCTTTCGAAAGAGGGCGGTTATTCTAATAGTAGCTTCGTTTTAGTTCTCCTATTATACGCCCTTTATCTAGCGAGCACCTTCTTATACTATACCCTTATAATAACTTCGTTTTTTATCCTATTATTTCCTTTCAAAAGAGGGTAGTTATTCTAATAATAGCTTCGTTTTAGTTCTCCTGCTATTCGCTCTTTATCTAGCGAGCACCTTCTTATACTATGCCCTTATAATAACTTCGTTTTTTATCCTATTATCCCCCTTCTAAATAGGTATATTACGAGGCTATTAAGTAGGTCGGATAGTAATTATTATTACTAATTTACTATATCTATCTCCTAGTAGGTAGTACTTACTATAGTAAGTAACTGCTATTCTTTGCTATCTAAAGTCGCATCTGCCTTTGTAATAGTTTAGCGAGGTCTCTTTAGCTATCTATAAAATAATAGCTTTTTCCCGCCCCAGGGTTAGTTCTTTTCCCTCCTTATTATACCTTATTATTTAATAACTACTTTTATATTATCTAAGCCCTTTATCGAGACTTCGTAGACCCTCCCTATCTTTTAATACTTCCTTAAATATCATAAGCGCTGAGAGCCTTATTAGCTAACTCCTCGCTAAGTATAGCCCTACTAAGGCTGAACTTAGCAATAGTAACTATTAGTATAATTAGGCGGGTAGTAGCGAACCTTGCGTTAGTTGCGCGCTATAGCTCCCTAAGAATACCTAGGTCGTCTACGCCTATCGCTATAATAGTGATTATATATACGAGTTATACCGGGTTCGTAGTATTAAGTGCTATAGGGTGAGTTTAGTAACTATTCGGTAGAGGTATAGGCTAACTTTTCCTATTTCTAGATTCCTACTTATCTTATTAGTACTACTTATTTCTATTAGAACTAGGTTAAGTATTATATCTATATAATTACTACTAGCTAGTATTAATAGCATAAGATCTTCTATATCTTTATAGCTATAGAGCAGGGGTAGGAGCTTCTCTAATACCTCTATAACTAGTTAGTAAACCCTGCTAGTCTTAAGCCTAGTTCTAAGAACTATAAGAACTAGCTCCTCGCTATAGGTATTAAGGAGAGTATAGCTTCGCATACCTAGGTATATCTATAGGTTTCGCTCGAGGTAGGTTTCACCTTATAGTTAGTCTCGCCCTTTTATTAATCTAATATATATTTATAGGCAGCTTGCTAGGCTAAAGATAAGGTTTTAGTTAAGGAGATTATAATATAGCTCGATAATACTCTCCCTACTTACTAATATAATAAGACCTATATCTTTAAATAGGCTACCTTTCTTAATAAGCTCGCTAATATCCTAATAACGCAGCTTTTAAAGAGCAATACCTATATATCTACGCTTCCTTTATAAGAGCCTTCAAAAGTCTAAGGTTCCTATATACTTTATAATACTTACTACTAAGCTCCTATTGCTATCTTCGAAGTTATTAGTAGTAGTCCTATACCTCGACTAAATTCTCAAAAGAAAGTTAGCAACGCCTTAGCAATAGCTTAGCAATACTAGGTTTATATAGCGAGGAGGATAAGTCCTTAGCTATAGAAGATAGCAACTCTAATAAAGCTATAGAGAGCAATAATTAGAGTAATAATAGCAATACTACTAGTAATAGCTCTAAGGAGGAGAGCGAGGATAATAATAATAATAACGAGGGTAATAATAATAATAATAAGTAGTAGTACTAGCAGAACTTCAGCGAGAGTATAGTGGATTTCTATAGTAATATAAAGTTAGATACCTATAGGGTTTGCATTGCTTTTATAGGGGGGGGGGTCTTCTCTTTAGAATTTCAGCTATCTTATAGTTAATTGACTTTTCTTATTAATCTATACTACTTATTATCCTACTTATAATATAACCTATATTACTATTTCTTAAATCTAGCGAGGATTTGCAAAGCATTCGCTAAGTATTCTTCAGGCTCCTAGGTATTATACTCTACTAGCTAGCCTTTTTACTTAACTAAATATAAGGGGCCTGTTAGCACTTCCCTCTATAATATAATATCCTTAACTTCCTATTCCTCAGGGTCTTCTTTAAGGTCTAGGAGCTACCCCTTAGCAAGCTTTTAGCTATACTATAGCTTAAGTAGAGCAATAGAGAAGATATTATATGCTCTACTATACTTCTCTAGGAGTTATACTCTATAGGTATTAGAGCTTATAACTTCTATAACTAGTATAGGAATAAATCTTAGAGCAAGCTTTTACTAACCCTTTATAAAATAGAAGTTCTTTATTAAGAGTCCTATAATATCTCTAATATAGTATAATTATACTTTTCTTCTAGTATTTACATTCTTAGCTTATACTTTAGTTATATATTACTAGGTCTTAGCTATTCTTTAGCAAACCTCTATTAGCTTCTTAAGCCTTTTATTAACCCCTTAGGTCCTAATCTCCACGTTTAGCAAGTAGTAGTTAACTATTTAAGGGTAGTATCCTATAAAGGCCTCAAATAGGGATATACTAATAGTAGCATATTTGCTATTATTATATAAAAATTCAGCCTTAACTAGTTATATTACCTATTAGTCGCGCGAGCCTTTGCTAAACTTTATAAGATATATAGTTAAGATCTAGTACGTTCTTTCGGTCTAACTATCTATTTATAGATATTATGCGATAGAGATACGCCCTTCTATATCTCAGGCCTTAGTCTAGTCTCGCTAGAACTAGCTAGTAATTAGTTTATCTTAGTTACTAATAATAACCTCTAGCATGCTATATTAGCACTCGATCTCTTAATATAGGATCATCGCTAAACCTGCAGCGTCTAGTCGCTTAGTTATTACTAAGAACCGTGCTACTTTAGTTATCTAATATATAATTACTAAGATCGTATTATAAGTAACTCTATTATCTTAGCAACTTTCTAGCAAGCTAGTTAAGAAGTCTAAGGAAATCTATTAGAATAGGTATGCTAGTAGTTCTAGTGTTTGCAATAGCCCGTATAGCTTATGCTATAGTATGCGCGCCCCTTAGCAGCGCGGGCACTTAGCGACGTATCGCTATACGTCCTCTATTAAATATAGCTAATAAAACTTTTATAAGATTAGCTTAGCTATCTTATTTGCTCCTATATACCCTAATCTAGGCGTATTATAGTAGTTTTTTAGGATTTTATAGCAGAGGGATCCCTCTTCTAGGATAATAAGTCTTCTTCTAAACTAAAGGATATTATTCTTATTAACTCGGTATCCTTAGTATTCCCTAGTATCCTAGCGAACCTTAGCTATAATATCTCTATAGAAGGGGTCTTTAGCCTATAATCCTCTAACTATCTATTCGAGATCCGCGCCTAGTTGCAATATATAAGCCGTTTTATCTTAAATAAGCTCCCTTATTATAGCACGTAGGATATACTATTCTAGTATAGTAACCCTAGCTCCCCCTAAGTCCTCTAGCCTATCGCTATTCTCTCGTAGAGCAGTTAGCATAGCACCTATATATGCTTTTATGCGGGTAATAGCGCTAATATGCATACTTATATATAGTAGCTTATTAGTACCTATTATAGGGTAGTGCTAACTTAAGGGTGAGGATCCCTTAACCTTAGAGCTAGCCTTCTAGCAAGGTTCTTATATGCTTCGCTAGACGGCTTAGGTATAAGTTCTTATAACTACTATAGTTCCTTTAAGCTTAGCAATATGCTAGTAAATATTCGCTAAAAGCTAGCTAATAAGCCTAAGTTTCTTTCTAAGGGTAGGAAGTATATTATCCACCTTAGTATCTTCTTCTATATAGTTAGGGCGTTATAATAGTCTATCTGCCGGATTAATAACCCCTAACCTATACTAGATTTTAAAGTTAAATACTAATCAGTAGTAAACCTATCGCG